>SZWC01013126.1:40575-58319 GCA_023375785.1 Penium margaritaceum
TGGGCCTGACTGCACAGACTGGATCCATGAGTCTCACCTTCGTGATGTACGTCGTTCCGTCCCACTGACGGCTCAGCGTCCCTCTGATGCCGAGTGTTCCATTGCTCGTTGTACAGTGACGTCCACCGGTCGTGACTCCAGTGGCACTTGGATCATCGATTCCGGTGCCACTCACCACATGACGTGTCGTCGCAGTGACTTTGTGGTTCTTGGTCCCGTCACGACTGTTCGTTCTGTTCGCACCGGCTCTGGTCAGTCCTTACCCGTCCACGGTGTTGGGGTTGTGTGTTTCGATGGTCCGTCTGGCCCCTTGTATCTCTCTGACGTGCTATTTGTACCTGATCTTGAGCTCAGCCTGCTGTCTGTGCGTGCCTGCACTCTGATGGGTCTCTCTGTTGAGCACACTGCTGATTCGGCGACTGTGACTGATTCTGACACCCGTAGCATTGTTCTGCGTGCTTCAGTCGTTGATGACCTGTACCGCATTGCTCGGCCGTCCTCCCCTCACTCCCTTACGTCCTCTGGTCGCGTTTTTGTCACTGGTGTTCTATCCCCAGAGCACCAGAGGTTGCTTCACCGCCGTCTGTGTCACGTGGGCTCCGACACTGTGTCGAAGCTCATCCGGACACAGCCTGCTCTTGGTCTTGACGTGGCTTCTTTCGAGAAGCCACCCAAGACCGACTGCCTTTTTTGCGCTCAGGGTAAGATGCACCGGTGCACTTACCCTGATTCGCGTTCACGAGCACTGCGGCCCCTCGAGCTGGTCCACTCGGACCTGCTTGGTCCTCTCCCGGTCGAGTTCGTGTCCGAGAGAGGCCGATACGTCCTGACACTGACTGATGACTTCACCCGGATGCGGTGGGTCTACAGTCTACGTCAGAAGAGCGACGCCGCCCTTGCGGTTCGGCTCTGGCTCGTGATGGCTGAGCGTCAGTCTCGCCATACGCTACACACCTTCCGATCTGATCGCGGTGGCGAGTTCCTTGGCGAGATGGACGCCTACTTTGCTGAGCACGGCATTTTTCACCAGGTCTCTGCTCCTGCCACCCCACAGCAGAACGGTGTCTCTGAGCGCTGGAACCGCACCATGGAGGATGCGGTCCGCGCCATGCGGTCTGAGTGCGGTCTCCCGGAGTCCTTCGCCTTCGAGGGTTTCTCCTACATGACCTGGGTCTAGAACCGCCTCCCGCATAGTCCGCTTCCATACCATATTACACCGTACGAGCTCTGGTTTGGCCACCGTGCTGATCTTCGCCTCGCTCGCGTCTGGGGTTCCCTGGCCTCCGTGTGGTACACCGAGGACCAGCAGGGGTCCAAGGTCTCCCCTCGGGGTCGCTTGTGTGCCTTCATCGGCATCTCCCCGCGGTCGAAGGCTAGGCGCTTCTGGGACCCCACTCGCCGTCGTGTCATAGAGTCTCGGGACGCGCTGTTTTTTGAGTCACTCACTTACCGTGATCTGACTTCCATCACAGCTCTCTCTGCCGCCCACGTCCCTTCCTGTGAGGGTTCTCGGCAGATGGGGGAGATTCCTCCGCCGTCGACCACTGGTCGCCAGGCTGATGGGTCCGCTCGAGCCCCCTCTCGGTCTCCAGCACTTGACGATCCAGCTATCATTGCCGTTGGCCCAGAGATATCGCCTGTGCTGCCCACTTCACACCCTACAGGCACCACGGTCCTCACGCCTCCTCCTGCATCACCACCTTTCCCTGCTAGCACCCATGCTCAGGCGTCTGACCCAGTCCAGCCCACGCCTGTGCCTGCTTCGACTGACACTCTTTCAGTGTCCGGGCCGGCCTTACCTGCTGATACCCCCAGCTCTGGGTCCCCCACACACGCGTCTCCTCGCACGGCATCCCCGGCTGCCTCGTCTCAGTCCTCACCTGCTGCGGTTGTCCCTGACCCTGTGGACGTGCCCGTCTCTACGCCTACTGCGCGTCCCTCGACCTCCGGTTACTCTCGTGAGCCCGGTGGTCGCCTTCGACCACTGGATTCCGGAGCTCAGCGGGTGTCGGGTCACGGACCCAGGCGCCCCACTCGCAGCATCGCGAGCGGTGATCCAGGCACAAAGGCCCTAGGCCTGAGTGCCCGCACTGAGCCTACAGAGGTACACCCAGCGTGCCCCATCGGGCACGATCTGGTCACTCGCGAGTTCCATATCGCCTGTGACGCAGCAGCTGACCTCGTGACTGTCAGGCCTGACACTGTGGCGTCTGCACTCGCCACGCAGAGTTCCCCCTCTCTGGCCCCTGATCCGGGCACATTGAGGGAGGCTCTCTCAGCGCAGGATTCTGATGCCTGGCGAGCTGCTTGCGAGGATGAGCTTCGCGCTATCCGAGAGCACGGAGTCTATGAGCTGGTCGATCTTCCCCCGGGGAGGAAGGCGATTCAGGTCAAGTGGGTCTTTCGCAAGAAAGTGAAGCCTGATGGCTCACTGGAACGCTACAAGGCCCGCTTGGTCGTCAATGGGTTCTCTCAGATTGAGGGAGTTGACTACACTGACACCTTTGCCCCTGTCGGCCGCATGACCTCAGCTCGAGCTCTGTTCGGTGTAGTTGATCAGCATGACTGGGAACTACACCAGATGGATGTGAACAACGCGTTCCTCCATGACTCTCTGGATGAGGAGATCTACGTGGCTCAGCCACCAGGCTTTGAGGGCGGTGACAAGGTCTGGCGCTTACGCAAGTCCTTCTACGGCCTCAAGCAGTCTCCACGGTGTTGGAACCGGGAGATCACAGGCACCTTGACTCGTGCAGGATACGTACAGAGCGAGGCTGACCCCTCGCTGTTCATCCTGCCGACACCCGAGCGTCTCACCGTCATCGTGGTCTATGTTGATGACCTTCTGATTGCGTCTCCGTCCCTGGAGGCCGTGAAGGAGGCCAAGGCTCTCCTGCAGACCGCCTACAGGATGAAGGACCTCGGTCCTGCATCGGTGTTTCTCGGTATGGTGATTGTACGTGATCGTAGACATCGGTCACTGCTGCTGCATCAGGCCCGATATGCACGAGTCGTGGGGGAGCGCTTTAGCGATCTCCTTGGTGCAGTGCCCACTGCTTCCACACCCATCACACCTGATGAGCAGGATGCCCTGAAGGTGGATGACCCTACACAGCTGGGGGAGACAGTGGACGTGACCTTGTACCTCCGTCTGATCGGATCTCTGATGTACCTGGCCACGACCACGCGTCCCGACATCGCGTTCGCCGTCAACCTCCTCGCTCAGTTCTCGCAGGCTCCACGTGCGAGAGCTCTCCACGCGGCTATGCGAGTGGTACGGTACGTGGTTTCCATGCCGTATCTCGGACTCTGCTTTCGTCGGCAGTGTTCGGTAGTTCTTGACGGCTACACTGACAACGACTGGGCTTGGAGTCCCGACGGGCGCAGTCGCACTGGCTACGTGTTCCTGCTCGGTGGTACCGCTTTATCTTGGCGAAGCAGGAAACAGGGCTACATCGCACGTAGCTCGTCGGAGGCAGAGTATGTGGCTTTGGGGGCAGGGGCTGCTGAGGCAGTTTGGCTGCAGCGCTTGTTTCTTGAGCTTGGGCAGTCAGTACCCGCCATTGTGCTGCGTTGCGACAACCAGAGTGCTCTCGCCATTGCGGAGAACTCTGGTGTTTTTCATTCTCGCACAAAGCACATTACGGTTGAGCATCACTTCGTTCGTGATCTGGTGGAGCGACGCGTGATCTCCATCATGTGGGTTGGCACTGACTTGCAGCGAGCTGATTTCTTGACGAAGGGACTTGCACGCGGAAAGTTCCTGGTGGCCATTCGTTCTGTTGGGCTTCGCCCCGTGCGTGACAGTGGTTGAGTGTGGGATGTACGTTGCCGTCTCATCTGTCTGTGTCACTCACTACATTGTTGTACCAGTGCTGCACGCGTATGGAAATGCGTACCATCGGGTCATGGGGAAGTGTTGTGCTTTGTGCCGTTCCTGTACAGTTTACTATGACCACTCCGCCGTGTCCATACTCGTGCAGATCCCTGAGGCAGGCGGCCCTGGTGACACCGGCGCGACGACAGGCAGCGGACTACCCGTCAAGAGCTGACCGACCACTGTTCCAGAGCCCCAGATGTCACCGGGACTCTTTGCTGTGCCTTCTACGTCTTGCAGGCGCCTTTCGGCGGACTGGGCATGAGGCCCATTTGCATGTTTTTGCATTACATACTCTCTGTCAGTCGATGGATGCATGCATGTGACCAGTCGTTGCGTGCGTCTTTTGATTCTGCACGTCTAGGTTCAGACGGCATAGGATTCTGACATGTGTGCGCAGAGTTACGGCCAAAACAGTGGTTTTGGGCCGGTTTTAGGACAGCTCTTGGACTGCCGCGTGCGACACCCGCCGTGCGCCGCGGCAGGTATTTATGCCCTGGACCTGTCAGTTGTCATTTCTCTCTGCATTTACTAAGCTATTGAAGCTTATGAGACTTTGCGCGTCTCCCTAGCCTGATCCTTGCTGTTTCTTGCACCTGCCTGCTTGCTAGTGCGTCAGCTGACTGGACAGTGTCACCACGTCAGCAGCAGCAAGGCTAGGAAGCTTCCTAGCAGTTTCTCAGCATCATGAAGCACGAGGGCAGGTCTTGCTGCGTGTCGAGCAATGTGGTGTGGGTGCGCATTTCAAATTCCGCGTGCCGATGAATTTGTTCCTCTGAGACACTGCCTCAAAACAATTTGAGATGAGATCGAGATTTGGGGCAACACAAATTTTTTGAAATGAAATTGATCTCGTCTCGTCTCGTCTCGAACTCGCTTGAATGAAACCTAGCGTGGTATACTGCCATGTGCGAATTCCATGCTCATGGGATTCACACGTGGTTGGAATATCTTGAGGTGTGAAGCACACCAGGCAACCCATTCGAATGCCAGATGTCAGATAGAAATCATCGCGTCAAGTTTCGCGACGCGACAATTCCAGCTCATATGGGACCCAAAGGTCTGGTGAGTCGCAATGAACCTATGTGTATGGAATGTTCTTCGCAAGAAGATGAACAATCTTCTATGTGGAAATTGTTTCATTACGTAATTCTCATTAGTGATCCACCCCAAACTAGATATCCAGAGTGTCCACGTGTATGTATGCATGTGCAACATCATTTTTGACATTGCAAAATCAAAGAGTGAATTAGAAGTTTTGAGACACTGAAAATCTCGTCATTCAACTTCGAGATCAAGATGAGAATGATGTTTCAGCATAGAACGTAGTTCGAGATTGAGAATCTCATTCTTAATCTCAAAATGGTCAAGATGAGATCAAGATTCGCGCACAATCTCGAACGACATGCCTTATAGACAACGCACACGAAGGGTGCAACTACTGTATTGACACCTATCTTCGTCTGAAATGATTGTTTTTGGTTTGCCCGTGTGTTCCCTGAAAATTTACGAGTAGTATGGGCGAGTCACCCCTCGAATTCCCAGATAAGAATATGTTGTTTTCTTATTCTTGCTCCTAGAATATGTGCTCCGAGTGAGAGCGAACGTGAGGTGCGCAGTTGCCCAAATGAGGGTAGATTTGACGGCCTCGCGTGATCAAAGCTCAAACGTTCGACGGTCGAAATTTGACTTTGTCGCTCGAGGTTCCCGCACTTCAGGATGTCTTGGGACTTGAACAGTGGGAAACTTAAGAAGTTGCATTAGTATGGGTAGGTAGAAACAGGCGACCACTATAAATACAAAAACGGACCCAATTCTGGGAGTGAACAAAAATCACAAAAAAGACTCAGGAAAAGTAGGGGAATTCGCCTATCGGTAAGGTATAGCATACTTTCTTATTAAGACAAGGTAGAACCATGGCACATCTAGAATGTGACAAGGTTACGTCCATGCATCATCTATGATGCATTTAGGGCATGAGTAGGCCAAAACTAGGGTGAAACTTGGGTACATCTAGGGTGATCTAGGGGATAAATCTTGCACATCTACTGCAAAACAAGGGTGCAGCAAAGAACATACCCCCTTGATTTTTGAATTCGTACATACAAGTTCAACTAGGTTGAAAGCTAGTTGAAATCCGTTGACATTTTAGCTCGACAAACTCAAGAAGTCACATGAATAATGCAATTTAGTAGCCCTGACACATTCTTTCATCAATTTACATAGCATTAGTTCCTACATATGTACAATCAAATGTTTAGACAATACTGAAGTTAATATAAATAACTTGGAAAACATAGGCATCAATGATCAACATGAAACATGTCATACACGAGACCTTGAACATGACTTGGATTGAATTCAACGGTGTCAAAATCCACCGATTCGATCAAATTGGATCATGTAAATAACTCATATCCAAAGAACCTAGTTGAAATGAAGAATCACATAATTCATTAAAAATCAATCGTTGAATTCACAAACCAGGGGGGTAACTAGGCAACATCTAACACATAACCAGGGCACAACCAACAAAGGATCAAGGCACAACTAGGGCTCCACTATGTTGTAAATAAGACGTAACTACACTACAACTAGACGCGCTTTGAACTCGTCCATGCTGCCATGTACCTTCGTCTTCATGCGGAACACCCACTTCACCCCGACAGGTCGTGTGTATGGTGGTGGCTTGGTGAGCTCCCACGTCCCCTGTTCCATCAGACTGTTGTACATCGTGCCCATTGCTGCTTTTCACTCCGCTGCATATTCTCCACTTAGAGCTTCTTCAAGAGATGTGTGCTTTGGTGGGAGAACCTTCGCTGGGTATGAAAGAAGTGCTGCAAGGTGTGCCTTAGCAAATTCTGTGAGGAAGACCTCGTCCTCTTTGTAGACTGAGCATGTCGTGATGGCAAGGTTGTGCTCTGTCTCATCATCCCCTTTCTACTAGTCTATTTGTTGTTGTAGGAGATGTGTGAAATGCCGCTTTCTCACATCAACCAGCAGCTGTACCTCCTTTGCCACCTGCGAACTATTATGCACCAGTTCCACTTGGACTTCATCATGTTGTACATCAACCAGCTTGTCGTCCAAGGTGGGGCGTTTAAGGTGGTGAGCATCGAGGGGTACACACAAGCGCATTGTCTCCTTTTATGCCTTATCTAGATCCGCAAAGGTGAGTGGAGCTGAGTCTGCTGCTGAATGTGCTTCCACCAGTGATTTGACGTAGGAGTAATGAAAAGTTTGTAGCAGATCAGGAGTTGTTGCATGCTTTTCCTCCCAAGATGCACGTGTGAGATTCTAAAAAAATATGGCGTCACAACTGATGACAGTGCACTGTGAGTCTATTTCAAAGAACTCCCAACTTTTCATGTTGGAGGCTTGGCCAATGAATAGCCCCCACAATGCCTTGCCCGTCATCTTCCTCCTTTGCTCTTTTGGCACGTGTACAAGTGTCATATAGCCAAATGATCACAATGCTTTTATGTCTGTCTTGTCTCCATGCGAAGACTGAAAAGGTGTTATGTCCAGCAGCGCTGTGTGTTGTACGCGATTGTACACCCAAACGGCCTGCTTGAGCGTGTAGGACCACTAGTTGTTGTTTAGATGTGCGCCAAGGAGCATAGACTTGAGCGTCTCTTGTAGAGTGCAATTTTCATGTTCTATGATGCCATTCTGCTATGGTGCGTAGGGCACCAAAAACTATTGCAAAATGCCCATGTCTTCAAGGCGATACATGAGATCAGAGCTAGTGAACTCTCTAGCATTGTCAAAGCTTAGAACTTGCAGCTTGTTGCTCTGCCTCTCTTCCATGGCAAGCCACTTGAAATTGTGTGTAGGTGCCTCATATCTTGTCTTGAGGGCATAACTCTAGGTGAAGCATGTTGCATCATCGATAAAGAGGAGAAAGCATCAATGACCTGAGTTCATTGTGGCCGTTGGTTGTGGACCACAAAAATCTGTATGGACCAATTTGAGCTTGTGAGAGATGTCACACTTGCTGGCAGGAGGAAACACTTGTTTTGGTAGCTTTGCCTTTACACCGTCTTTGCAAGGGTCCAGTGTGCTTTTGTTGTCACAATTTTTTATATCAAGTCTCTCAACCTGCTGTTGCTTCTTCATGGTCTTAATCAGTTGATCACTTATGTGGCCAAGTCTCTTGTGCCACATGAACATGTATGCACCAGTAGACTGGTTTAGACTTGCAGCTGCGAAGGGAGTCTCTTGAGCTACTGCAGAAGGTGGGCTGAAATCAAGCTCAATCATACCATGTGGACAAAGACGTCCTTGAGTGAAAACATCCCCTTCATGGTTCCTAAGGGTGATGCTGTCACCCCTCCTCACAATGTGAGCCCCCCTCTTCATCAGCTGTCCTAGTGACAGAAGGTTGACTGTGATCTCAAGGATGTAGAGAACATCTCCGAACTTCACCTGAGCTCCGGTGTATCCTATAACTGTCACTCTGCCTTTTTCCAACACTTGCACTTGTCTGTTATTGGCGACAGTGAAAAAATCTTTAGTGTTGGATTGGATATCCTGAAGGCAAGTCCTGTCAAAGGTGATGTGTGATGTGCACCCACTGTCGAGGTACCACACATATGGTGAGCGAACAAGACCGCTGCTCTATACATTCGAGAGCTGGAACACGGGTGCTCAGTGATCAAAGTCCTCGTTACCTCGTTCTTTTCCTTTCTTTTCTGTCTTCTGCCGAGATCCTTTTTCCTTGCCTCCATCCTTCTTCTTATCTTTTCCTTTACCTCTTGGCTTATTCCCCTTGTAACCCTTGTTCCTCCTTGCCTGCTCCTCATCCGCAATCCTCTTTCTGCAGTCTCATTGCATGTGGCCAATCTTCTTGCAGTAGTGGCATTCCACTACAGGCCATGATCCTGATTGCTGGCCAAAGGAGTTGTGAGTGCTAGCGTTTAGAGCAGATGAGGCTGATGAATGGAAGGATGCCGAGTTCATTTTTGGTTAGCTCTTCCACGGAAACTGAGTTGTGTTGACATAGCCGGCAGTTGTTGCTGAAAAAGATGTGTTTGGAAGCAGGCTTGCTTTGTCCTTGGTGAGCTTGCGGTTGCGTTGCTCCATGAGTAGAGTCTTACACACGTACATCTCTATCAGTTCAGCCTCTTGATTGAACTTCAGCACATGTCTTACATTCTACCAATCGCCCTTTAACCCACTGAGAAGAAATTTCACAAATACGGGCTCGGAGATTGGAGCATCTGTTATGGCGAGCTGTGCACGCAAGGACTTAGCTTTGTTGATGTAGTCCTCTATGTTGTCAAAGTTGCTGAGGCAGATGTGTGATAGCTTGGTCAGGAGCTGAAACTTGAAGGTGGAGTCTCCTGACATGTAGGTCTGTAGGAGGTTGGACCAAGCATGATGGGCAGGTTCAGCTGAGTTCTCAAACATCCTGATCACTAGTTGAATGCGAGGACTCAATTGATTGTCCAGAACCATGTATGCAGCTTTGGTGAAGTACGTGAAGTCTGACACTGCTTGTGGTCGTGATCCCAATGGTGAGTTGTGCCCGTTGTAGAACTCCCATAGGCAATGAATCAAGACGACTTGCTTGAACTTGTGGGCCCAGTGGGGGAAGATCCCACCATCAAATCTGTTTGCATTGATTTTTTGTAGTTGCAAGGATGCTGTAGCTGCGGGCATTGTACTCTCCACGCGTAGAAACGGTGTTCGCACTCCTACCGTTGTTTAGGCTTACACTGGGATCTGCTACACGGATATGGCTGGATGCAACTGAACGATCTGCACTCTTACTACAACTACTGCATGTTGGGCCACATAGGCTTGCGGCATGGGTGCCAGTTGAGCCTGCTGAAATGCTGCCATACGTGGCACCAAGGGAACGTTTTGGGGTTGTCACAAACTATTGTGACATTCCTCCATTTGCAGATTCTCCATATTGTATCTGCCGCGGGATTGCTGGTTGCACGACAGAAGGAGGACTTCCTTGAGGCAGATGTGTTGATTGTGCTTGTGAATGTTGTTGACATTACATCTGCAGCTGCTACTGTTGTTTTTTTTGTTGTTGCATCATCTGTTGCTGCACCTTTTGCTGCTGCTGTTGTTGATACAGAGCCAGCTGCTGCTAAAGCATCTGTTGTTGCTGTTGAAATTGACCATTATGTGCTAGTAAAGCACCACGTGACTGCTGCAACCATTGTGTGTGTGTGTGGCGCATGAGCAACATGAGTGAGCTGCTTTTGCTTTTGAAGGAGCTCTTTGACTCTAATACACTGTAGAAATGCCTCTCTCTCATGCTCCACAGCTTGACGCGCCAATGCTTCTTGTTCCGCTATTTGTTGTGCCTCTTCTACCAATTTTTGCGCCTCTGTTGCTTGGCGGTTTGCGTGATATACAACATGGTGTCCTTGCTCCTGAACCATGCCCAAACTACGCAAGACATACTCATTGTCATGCTGAGGAGAACCCTCCCTTAGGTTCTCAGACTCCATGTTACTCATGAGAACCTTTGTGCTTGTGCAATGTGTCGGTTGAACTACGAGGCGGATGCGTCAACCTTGCTGCTGCCACTCCCATGTACAGGAGTGGTGCAGAGCAACCCTACACTATGCGACTTCTTCTGCTGCACTAGCTGAAAGCACAAACTCGCTCTGATACCATATTGGTTTTCACAAGACCACAACAAATGCTGAGTAGGCCTTGCTATCGTGCTAGGACCTTGTCATGCTCTGCTGGACTTGTACAAACTGTAAAAGAAAAAGTTCAAAGTGGAAAGGAAAAATTGTTTTTTTGGGGGAAATTGGCTGTATTATGAATAAACAAGTGCAAGTACATAGATAAAAAGTACAAGTCTCACAGCAGCTTATGTACAACAACGTGCTCTGACTCTGTTCCTAGACCAAGCTGGGCGCAATGCCTTGCCAGGCTCCCAGCCTTATGACAAGTGTCTTGGCGTGTCTTGCGTGTTGATAGGCCTTCAGGAAGTCAGGACACCTCCTAGCCAAGCTGGTAGAACTTTCCGGCTCACTAGGTTGACGAAGGAGAACTCCAACATGATCTAGATGTGAGCACCAAGTTAGAAGGCTGACTTATAGGGGTGGTGATGGTAGCTGTCGGCTGAGGTAGTCTTACATGCTAATTTATAGTAGTGAAAGCTATTGGCCTCCTTTTACACTGCTGCTCTGGCTTGTACCATAGGTGGCGGTCCAAGTGGTCCCAATTGTAGTGGTCCCAATGGTCCCCGCTGCATCATCATAGGTAGTGGTCCCGACGGTCCCAGATGTTGATGTAGTAAATCGCCTTCCAATATTGGAGTCCTTGCGGATGATGCAGAAGTTATCGTACGAGGTTGTTCATGTGTTAGGCGACCTTGTTGCTGCTTGTACAATGTTGGATATCAGCCTGGTAGGGTTGCTTGCCCTATATTACCTTGTGTTAGGCAGTTGCCAAGTTGTCCAATGTTGGAAAGCAACCTCGCCTAGGTAGCCGAGGTTTTTCCTCCACGACGATGGGCCAACTGTATACGTCCGGGTTGTGAACATGACCATTTGGACTATAAACCAGATATTCTTCCGCCTGTAAAGTGGAAAAAATCCACCTTCGAATTTTCCCGGTGAACCACAGAACAAACTTGTAACTTGTTATAGAAGGCTCCGAATCAGAATCCGATTGCGCCAGGCTGAAGCATAAATCCAGTATAGTTATCACTGTGCTCCAACACAACACCCGTGGGATGCACTTTAGAAGTGCAGCCCATTGGTATGTAATCGTAGAATACGTAAGGGAACGTGTCCTGAAGCTACTCTTAGACTGCCTTGGTACACTATGGATGCCATGCATCAAGGACAACGATGCACGGCTCCTCGACAACAATTTTGCGCTATGTCATGCACTTCTGATTGTACCATTGGTGCAGATGAGATGTCAACCACTATCGGGTCATCAACTTGTTGGCCCTATGGTTTGTTGTTTGTGTCACGTGCCACGCAGAGTTCTTGGGTGCATCGATATTGGGCTGAGATGGTAGAAATTTGTTGGTCATGCCAGCACAAATGACTTGCAACGAGTAGAATGAAAGGATAGCTCATGAACAAAAGGCAGAAAGTGCCCAAACATGAAAATGATTGCAAAAAACAACGAGAAGGACAGTCACCGATATGCACCTGTACGTGGAGCATGTCCTCATCCATGGGTGCCGCACCTGCCGCAGTCAATTTACGCTTGTCATCGGCGCCAACAACGGCGACCTCTTTGCTTTCACATGGTATATGACATCCAAGTCCTTGCGTGACGGGATAGCCACGCTGCCGGTGTCGTTGGCTCTGGCCACAAAGGCACAAATTGGCCTTGTAGGTAGCGACGATGCCTGCCATGTACAATACCAACTCGCGGAGGCGTTGCTCGTGATTCACTTGGAGATTTTGAGCTGTCGCTATACGCTCGTCCAAGACCAACCAAGGTATTTTTCTATAAAGATCTCTATTCGCGATGAGTGTAAAAGGGTTGGGGAGGCGGCAGCCAAGGCGGCGAAACGACTCAAGGTCACCACCGCTAGACCGACATGCGGCCAAAGGCAGTGATACCGCCTTCTTTCCTCAATTCATTTGGACACTGGTTAATGATAATCCCATGGATCACGACTTGGATGGTGAGGGAGAAAATAGAGATGCCAACGGAGTGGAGTCGCTCGTGATTGGTAGTGACCTTCTAAACAAGGACCAGATGACGACCGCGAAAGCCACAATATCCATGAAAATCTTGAGCGGACGTCGAATCCCATGCCCCCTTGGCGATTGGCTCATTCAGCGCTCGCGATGCGGTCCCTATGATGTGGTTGTGGAATATCTTTGTGCTTCGCACGTACCACCCATAGATGGTGCTTGGCGTCAACTTCTTGTATACACAATAACCACCAAGGCCGTGCCACACTTTTTTGTGTTTTATGGCGGCATGGACGTTGCCACAACGTTGAATGGAGGTGTTGATCTGGTTGGATTGACTGCGCTTCACCTAGTTCGTGTAGCGGCCTCGCTGTTTTACGGGTTGTGGAAGGGCGAGGAGCTCTTGTTTCTTGGTGGGCCGGACGATGATGTAGTGACGTTGGTTTGAGAGCTTTGTGTGGACAGAGCCTGCCTTGCGGCTCCCAAGAAGGTGAGGGAAGACCCCAGGCGTGAGCAACCTTCTCATCGTTTGGAAACATGTGTGTGGGATGGTAGTCGCATCACACTAGATCTCTGCAATGCGCGTGCCGCACGTGCACATAGCCAAGTAAGTGGTGACGGTGTTAGGCTCCGTGAGGGTGGTTGGACAACTGAGAGTGTCAGTTGACTTGTGTCATCTGAGAGGCACCCTTTATTTAACAGTGAACCTGGATCATCTAGAGGTGACATGTTACGTGACTTTGCTGGCAAGGCCACCCTTCACAGAAGTTGGTGGCCAGTGGATTCACGCTTCTGAAGGGTGTTGCCCTTGGCGAGTGGGGGGAATGATCCTCGCTCCGTCCCTCATGCTTATGGATATTGCATGGATGTTGATAACGTCCACGCGGGGACGACTGCCGATTTACTCGCTCGAGTTCCATCGAAAAGAATTGGTCGCCTAAACGCATGTCCTAGTCACGAATTTTACGGAGGACATGAAACGGTCGGCTTACGTCAGAATTTAATGGGTGTGAACTCCTTAAGGATACCTCTTGAGCGGTCCAAAACTCGGTCCGGATTGTTCAAATTATCTTAAGATCATACAAATCTATTAGAAAAAGACTACAAGCCATTCCGGTAATGCAAAACATATCCGACGATGTTTGTGGTTAATGAGTACAAAATTACATTGGGTGAAAGTACCAAAGATCCTCGTGTCGATACCACCTTTGACGCGAGGTCACTGCCACATTTTGTCGTCGATTCCTAGTGCCGTGCTACGTCCTCATAAAGTGGAAGTACCAATTACTCAAGCGCTCTTCAATCGGATGCCCGTCTGGGACCTATTCATAGCAATGGTGGCAAAAACCCTTTGTGTTTATAATCTATTTTGGCTAGCACTAAAGAGAATACTCACAAATGGAGTGTTCGGGTCAGTAGCATTGTCCATATGACAGCTACATGCATTTGAGCGATTTCTCCAATTTTGGTCAAATCGACACTTACAATCAGACAAACCACAAGCGATTCAGTTTGTTACTTGAGGGGAGAAGTTGCTGATTGCAGTTTCCTTGTACCGCACTGTTCCTTGTTTTTGTCTGAAATGATTATTTTTCATTTGCCTACAAGCAGTATCATAATTATCATAGGTTTGGGCGAAACACTGACTAAATTATGTCATACTGGGTTTTTCACACCAAAAAAAGGAAAAATATGCAAGCCAATCAACTTCGGTGGGTGGCGACAATCCTTGCGTGCGCACTCTTCCATTAGAGTGCATATGTGAAATCAAACGCCTCCCTGACACGTCAACTCGCAGTCACAGCCACGAGTCAGGAAAACACCTCATGTGTGCATATGTCGACTTGTCAACATGCGGACACAAGGACTATGAACAACTCGAAACTTCGAGTTGTGAAACAAGCACGAGTTGTTGTGAGTCCTCGCACAGAAGGTAATGAAAAGGGAGTGGGTGAATTCAAGGATTGGGGGTTTAGGAGAATCACCCCAAATATCAACAAAGGCCCAAATTTGGGCGAATTCAAAGATCAGACAATTCCTTTTGAATTTTTGAACGAATACAAGGAACACTACGATATCTCAGGGAATTCTTGCTGGAACTATTATGTTGAGCCAAAACAAGGAGAAGGATCGCATATTGAAACACTTATTTTTATCCAATGATTAGTTTTTTACAACCCTTTCCTGTCGATCGGGGTATCTGGTCGGTGAGGATTTTATGGCGGGTCTAGATGTTGATGTTGTTCAATTGCGCCATTTTCTTGACACGAGAACGTGTCATCGACATCTTAGAATTATGCGATGAAGAATCAGGCATTTTCTTTGTCTTATCAATCGGCGGCACTGAGTTTCACAAGCAAAGAAGCTTGGATATATTTGCCCCTTTACATCATGAGAGATGGCCAGGTACAACTCCTCGGTGTGTGTTTCGCTGAGGTAGACTTTCCCCAAACTGGTCCATAGAGGTGGATCGAAACCTGACCACGATCTCATGCGGAATCGTTTTTCTCCGAGGCTGCGCAGAAGGCCCACGAGGCGGCTCCACCTACATCGAGGAGCCTTCCGGAAAAGCTGCTCCTGTGGGGCTCGAGGGTCCACTGGCCCTCGTCCAAAACCTCCATCAGTCTAACCCCACCCCCCNACGAGGCGGCTCCACCTACATCGAGGAGCCTTCCGGAAAAGCTGCTCCTGTGGGGCTCGAGGGTCCACTGGCCCTCGTCCCACACCTCCATCAGTCTCCGCCCCCCCCCCCGCACATTTCGTCGCTACCCCACTGGCCGGGGTACAACGATGGTCATGAGGGTGTGGCCTTGGAGATGACATCGCGACCCTCGTTTCAGCGTCCAACCATGAAGTAGCGGCGGGTTTGCGATGATAACTGCGAATCACGCAGACAACTTTGGCGACATTCTCTACGAATTGCGCGGGGCAGCTCCGCACATGCAGGCCCTAGAGTGCTTCGGCACGCATGTATGGCGCAGCTACCACGGACGTTGTCGAACGAGCGCGATGCACACGTCGCAATCGGTCGGGCTGGCAGTTCTTCTGCCCTGGGCAGGATGGTCACCGCCGGCAACCCTGCCCTTGTTGCGGGCGGAGGTTTCCAGGCTGCTGATGAGGCGAGGGGAAGTTCCTGTCGGGAACGAAGCGCAGATCGCGCTCTGTTCATGGCTGCTGCCGTAATCCGGGTGTTTGCGGTGGGACCGCACGCATGCCACGGTCTCTCGGCGTGACACAGCATGGGGGGCTAGCGGGTCTTGCCGCTGGTCGAGCTGAACGACGCTCCTCGCCTGGGAAAATCAGAACGCTCGGCGAAAAGGTCTGTGTCGTGAACATTTCACCTCGCTGCAGCAGCTACGGCTGCTGCATACAAACTGCCAGTACCAGCAGCAGCAGCAGCAGGGGACGGCAGGACCAAAGCTGAGGCCGCCATCTTCCATCAGCAGCGGCAGCAGCTGCCGGTTCTGGCTGCCTGCTTCCTCAACTACGACCCAAGCCTTAACTGCAGCAAACACATTGCGTAAAGTCGCGCATTCGTCACACAACGCTGTAGCCAGGCCCGCACCTTGCTGCTGGAAGGCCCTCTGGACCACACCTCGTCGTCGCGGATTCCGCTCACAAGTCGCCCCACGTCGCATTCCTGTCGCCTACTGACGACGCAGCGGCGTCCGTTCCGCCTACGACAGAGGCAACGACGTTCCCAAGCACCAGTCCTTCCCAAGCCCAGCCAAGATGTCGTACGAGGGCGGCTACGGAGCAGGCAAGACGGACCTGCCCAGCCAGAAGAGCTGGAGAGTGAGGTGCGTCCGCGTGAGGTGCAATTCCTGGATGCCTCTGAAGCGGCCCACGGCTTGTAGCCAGGAGGGGGAAGGGGGGGCCGAGGACGACTTCAAGCTGGGGGTCTCCTGTTGAGCTCTTTGCGCATGTGCTGCTGCCATGCACCAACGCAAGCGAGGCCCCGGCAGCATGAAAGCAGGTGGCCTTCTTCGTTGAATTGATGCTCTCCTGCTTTTGGTTTGACAGTAGATGTGCAGTGGCAATGCCACTGCATACAGCATGCCGCATGCCAGCACTCCCCTGAGTGGGAGCAGTTGATGAACCAGGTGTATGGTGGCTGCTGCCACCTGCTTCTTTTGCTGTTGCCTCCCAACTAAGAAGCAGAATGCTTCCATTCAAGCAGGGAACAGGGGGTCCGGTGGAGGTTGCCGCGGCCAGAGTGCCAGGGCTACAGCCAGCCTTCGACGTCCGGGTGTATAGTCCGTCTGTCTTTCTCCACTGCTGACGCTGCTGTGGCCAAGAGAAACAGCCCTGGCAACAGCGACTGCATGAGGGGCGCCAATCAGGCATTGCATGGCAGCATTACAGCCCTGTTGGTGCCTTGGCGGAGACGGTTCCTGCCCCTAGCTTGCCTTCCAGAAGCTCCACACTTAAGCCCCTCCATCGGCGACTCTCACTCTCGGCGACGCGAGAGTGAGTCTCGGACGGTGACAACTCCGTCGAGAGCGCCCGTTGGTCTCAAGGGGCCCAAGAGTTTAAGGAATCGTTCAAGAGTGGGACCTTTGAATAGCACACGCAACTCATGATGTCAGCATGACGTTAAAGTCGTCTTTTTTACAGTCCAGTGAATACTTGCAAGCTGTTTTTAAGGAAACAACTTTGGCAACCTGCTGTGACAGACTGCTGTTTACTGCATCTAAGGTGAATACAAATCCGTACAGCGACTATTCAGCAACGAATAGTGGGCAGGTCAGGGATGGGGAGAGAGAAAACCGCAAGAATAATGATGATTTCATCTGAAAACATCTGGAACATCAATGCCATGAAAGGACACACAAACTCTAATCAAAGTTGTTGCAAACCTAAGTGCAAACCCGTCAAACTCCTACTAACCCACAATTCCTACACCTTGTCCACTATTTCCGGGTGTTTCATCCAGTTCTTCAACAACTGCACCCTCCTCATGGTCTCCTCACTCATGCCATGTCGAAAATCACTGCCCGTATGTCTGGCACGTGAGAAAGCCCTCTCACAGGCTGCTGACGTGGCAGGAACGCTCAAAACATCCATCGCAGCAGAAAACAGAATAGGCCACTGCTTGCGGTTTGCCTGCCAAAACGCAACAGGGTTTGCATCTTCACGGAGCCTGTTCAACCGAGTGTACAGCTCCATCTCACGTTGCAAAGGAGCTTCGATGGCATTGCCGGCGGTGAAAACAGCACCATGGC
>SZWC01013126.1:60253-81829 GCA_023375785.1 Penium margaritaceum
CTCGGACCTCCTCGCCAGCAAACGCTTGGGTCAGTGGGACTTGATTTCCGAACGACGAGCCACATTTCAACGGCCAGATAGCAACCGCTGCCCCACCGGTATGGCCGCCTGATCGTCAGATCGTCGGCCTCGTCGGTGACAGGCCCATCCCCGCCGGAGGGTTTGCCCCGACTCCGCAGAGACAGGCCCCTCGACGTCAGGAGTGAGCGAGCGTGGCAGAAAAGATTTTTTCGCATCTTTGTAGGAGTGGGAAAATCTTTTCCACCTCGGTCAGGGGTCGTCCAGCGGGGACTCGCTTCTCTGACTGAGGGGAATATCAATCTGACGGCACTCCACAATCTAACGATTGTGGAGCTTAACATACACCGTCAGATGATGCCTCTGTCGATGCTCCACTAGCCCAAGCCCTGCCGAGTGTCGCGCCATGTACAGTCAGAACGATGTTTCCAGACTTTGAGAATCCGGGCGTTTGAATTTTCGAATCTCCCTCAGGCACTATCTCAAACCCAAGAAGTACGTAACAACGTATGATTCCGGTGGTACTGCGGTTTGCAGCAAGAACGTGCGGAGTTCGCAACATGTACAGGTCTTTTTTTCCAGCCGACACCGCAATTGGCCTGTTCGTCAAACAAACCACATCGCCCTTCCCGTTTTCTTCCATTCGCACGTATGAGACCGATGTCACAGCGATATTGGTCGCGAGCGTTTCAACATACCCCGCCTCGAGAACCCTCTCGAGCCGCTCGATATGATATCGAGAACTCCCGTGAGAGCACTCTCGGATGGAGGGGCTTATCCACACTCCACCAGGCAACAGAGCTCGCATCATTCAAATCGCATCGCATGTGCACGCGCCATGAGGATGATGTCCACTGAGTTGGTTAAGATGGGAGAGGAACCCCACTGGCTGTGATGGTGCACCATGTAGTCTGAAACTCAGCGCTGCTACTGACTTTTCATTTCCTCCTTTCTCAGCCTGTTCTGTGCTGTGCTCTGTGTGAGGGTTTGTCTGCGGGTTTTGGCTCTCTTCAGGGATGTGGTGTTTCTGCTGGGGTCGCTCGCTGCGGCAGCCACACTTTTAACGGTGGTCATTGGCACGGTCGTCGTTCTGGGCGGGGGCGCGCTGCTGCTGTTCAGTCCCATCCTGATTCCGCTGCTGCTGCTGTTCAGCCCCATTCTCATTCCGCTCGTCATCGCCACCGTCGTGATTGGAGGTGAGGACGTTTGCAGGAAATTGATGTCCATCTGATAAAAACTGTATTTCCAACTTCTTGCCATTTACTTGGTGAAAGGGCTTTATCTTTTATCATTTTGTTCCTGCTTATTCCCACGTGTTTGTTGCTTGTTCTTCATCCCCACCATTCCTTCTGGTCCCTCCCTTTTTCTTTTTGTAGGAGGTACGCTCTTTGCAGGAGGCACTGCCACGGCTGGTATCGCCACAGCCACATGGCTCTACCGCTACTTCACGGGCCGCCACCCGTACGGCGCGGAGTCGGTGGACGAGCTGACAGGCCGTGTGAAGGGAGTGCAGCAGCAGCTGACGGGCTACATGGGCAAGACGGCAGAGCGCTACATCGGGCAGCCAGCGCAGCAGGTGATGCACGGGGGCCGCCAGACGACCGACGTTGGGCAGCAGCGTGTCCCTCAGACCACTGGCTAGGTTGATGGGAGGGCTGGTGACTATCCCTTGGAGAGTAAGGCGGGGGGATGGGGCGGAGCTAGGGAGGGAGAGGTGTATTGAAGGTGAAGATGACCAAGGATGGGAGGTCAAGCATCCTGTTGCTTGGATTTGTGGTGGACTGTACCCATTCCACACCATAACTTGCCGTGGCATGTAAGAATCTGCTGCATGATGATCCTAGTTTCTAATGGAGTGACATGCAAGCCAATAGCCCTTGCTGTTTAGTGTGCCTGAGGGCTCGACATCCTAGAGCTTGAGGTGGGATGTGGGGTGGGCTGCATGACACAACCAAAGCACCCACAAATTGCACAATCTATTTTACGCTGGAGGAGCAAGCATGTAGAAACTGAATGAGGGCAATGACAGACATGACAACTAGATAGACAGGAAGCGCACTTTGGAGCCACGGTACAACAAGTGCCAGATTCACAGAAGAGTGAGGGACTGAAACAATTCAATGGTCGCTAGGACACATGTAGGATGTGGGTAGGGTGCAGGCTGGTCGGAAGTGGAACAGATCCTGTTACACAGAGGACATACCTGGGGCTCACCTAGGTCATGACAAGGGTGGAAACATAGCTCACTTAGGGTGGCACTAGGGCATGTCTAGATGAAAGTACAATGGAGCAACTAGGTCAACACAAGGGTGCAAATAGGGAAAGACTAAGGTGGAATGAGTTAACACAACGATGGGGGGTAGGGTGCCATTAGGGTAAGAATGCAACTCGAGCAAAACTAGGGGATAGTTAGGGGGAAAAGGGTGCACATAGGGAGAAACATGAATGCAACCCATGGAAAACAAGGACGCAACCAGATCCAAACTTGGTGAAAATCAAGCTACGACATCAATAAAGTGCAGAATGTTACTAGGATGAACATAGGGTAGAGCCAGAGTACAACACAGGAAAAAAAGGGATAACCATGGCACTTTAAGGTTGTAAACAACGAACACAAAGGGTGCAACTACCGTATTGACACCCATCTTTGTCTAAAACAATTGTTTTTGGTTCGCCCATGTGTTCCCTGAAAGTTTGAGTAGTACGGGCGAGTCACCCCTAAATTTCCTAGGTAAGCATATCCTATTCTTGCTCCCATAATGTTTGCTCCGAGTGAGAGCAAACGTGAAACGCGCAGCTGCCCAGATGGGGGTAGATTTGACGGCCTCACGTGATCAAAGCTCAAACGTTCGACGGTCCAACTCTGACTTTGTCGCTCGAGGTTCGCGCTCGCAAGGATGTCTTGGGACTTGAACAGTGGGAGACTTAAGAAGTTGCATTAGTATGGGTAGGTGGAAATAGGCGACCATAACAAATACTAAAACTGACCCAATTATGGGAGAGAACAGAAAGCACCAAAATGGCTCCGGAAACGTAGGGGAATATGCCTGTCAGTACGGTATAGAAAACCTTTTTGTTAAGACAAGGTGGAACCATGGCACACCTAGGATGTGACAAGGTTACGTCCATGCTTCATCTGAGATGCACTTAGGGCATAAATAGGCTAAAACTAGGGTGAAACTTGGGTACATCTAGGGTGATCTAGGGCACAAATCTTGCACATCTACGGCAAAAGAAGGGTGCAGCAAAGAACATACCCCCCTATTTTTGAATTCGTACATACAAGTTCAACTAGGTTGAAACCTGGTTGAAATCCGTTCAAGTTTTAGCTCGACGAACTCGAGAAGCAACATATATAATGCAATTTTATAGCCCTGACACATTCTTTCATCAATCTACATAGCATTAGTTCCTACATATGTAAAATTGCATGTCTAGAAAACAATAACATTAATACACATAGCTTGGAAAACATAGGCATCAATGATCAACATAAAACATGTCATAGACGAGACTTTGAACATGACTTCTATTGAATTCAACGGTGTCAAAATCCACTGATTCGATCAAATTGGATCACGTATGCAACTCATGTCCAAAGAGCCTAGTTGAAATCAAGAATCACATTAAATGTCAATTGTTGAATTCACAAATCAAGGGGGTAACTAGGCAACAACTAACACATAACCAAGGCACAACTAACGAAGGATCAGGGCGCCCCTACATAAGCCCGTTTGGGGCTCAATTGTAAACTCTCCTTGTTCTTTCATGTTATGCGTTCGAGACTTAGCCAAATTTTTGCCGTTTTGCATTGCACTCACACACAGAGCTCATGTTCGTTGCATGGGCTTGCATGCCCCAAGATATTTCCAATCGAGGACACACCACCAGCAAAGCCTTGGAATCATTGAACGGTATGAACCTGGAGCTCCAGAAAATGTACCCGTACATCTCCTTTGTGAACCTCCATGCCTTCGTGCAGAAGCTCTAGAATGTTTGTCCTAAGATGGGGCATAACGTGGAGGGCAACGTTGCGCCGGCTTTGTACTTGAAGGTGCAAAACAATAGTATCCGTAGTCGGGAGTACAACTTGGAGCAGGATGGGGACGATATGGGGTCTTGGACAAGCGGCACAATGGTGCGCACAAACGGCCCTCCACGCGACATGAACATCGGCACCAAGGAGTGTTGATGCGTAAGGTGCCGTGAGTATGGAGTGTCATGCCCGCATGCCCGCAGCCTCGTGCTGGAGAATGCCCTCAATCCTGTGAGGTACATTGACTTGGGTCACCTCAACCTCAGCTACAGATGTACGTATAACGCCCTATTCCCCATGCCCAAGGTAAAGCTTGTGAATCCGGCTGAACCGAAGTGGCTTCAGCGTAGCCCACGTCGCGGGCATCCAGCCACAATGAAATTGGACAAGCACGCAAAGCTGAAGAAGCGGTGCATCTCTGGCCACGGTGGGAGGCAAGACCACGTGCATCGTGCATTCCCTAACATTGAAGCATCAAGTCTTGAGAAGATGGCAGCCACACATGTCACACAGCTTGAGGCAGAGCGTCGCATGTGGGCGTCTTGCACGTCAAACATGGAGGCCATGGGGTACTCCTTGGATCAGGCAAAGGATGCCCCCCTTGCTAAAGAGGAGGTAGAGTCAGACGAGGAGGATGAGGAGGAGGAGGAGGTGGTGGAGGTTTAGAGGGGCCATGCACAGTCAGAATCTAAGGAGGAGGAGTAGGGGGAAGAGGAGGAGGAGGATGAAGGGGTCGACCACCATGATGAGGTAGTTGACGCCATCTTCGTCTCTAGTGAGGATGAAGGGGTCGAACACTATAATGCAGAGTAGGGTGAGGAGGCATGGATGGGTTTCCATGAGGAGATCGACAACATCAACCGTTCATTCAGTATGTGGTGAGTTTGCCCCAGTTGCACATTTTCCAGTGTCTTACTTTGCATTCCAGTATCTACTTCATGATGTTAAGGCATTTTACTAAAAGATCGTCCTAACTCGTGTTTTTCCCTCTTGTTTGTTCCCATGTGTGCGCTTTGCAGAGCTCTATTAAGAACAGCTCCTATGGAGGAGGTGCATACGAGATTACAACTGGCCCGAGTTGTATTCCTTCATTAGACTAGTTTCCCATGTGTGTAGTTAGGTTGATAGTGTTGTAATAGTCAATTTCTCTGAGAGTTCAATTTCTCAATCTTTCTCATGTGTTCAATGATATCGAATGTCCATGTGTGTTGAGAATCATTAACAACCAAAATGAGAAAAGGCCTATGAAACGAGTACTCACTTGCTCATTTAATTCTCTCACGATCATCTCTCTGTTTAGTCTAAGCATTTGGTCAAGGAAGTTCAAACATGAATTCATGTAACCCACTTGACTTGTCAGTGCTTTTCATCTCGGGAGTGGGTGCAACATTGGTGTGTTAGACACTCGATTCGTACTTGTGGCAGCCAATGACAACAAGATACATGGGGATGTGCTGGTGTACCGTGGCATACCGTGATGAATGGATGGCTCTACAAGTGAACCAGAATCCGATGACGTGCATGGGAAAGGCATTCTGTACGATGAGGATGAAGACATTTTCTACGATGCATTTCCTCGTCAGGAATTGCAAGGATGTGGATATGAGGTATGCTTGTTGCTCTAGTTCTCCAGTGTCCTGGATCCAAAGTGGTTAGATGCAGAATGGTTTGAGTAGTAGTGTTTCTTCCTGGCTGTTTGGAGATATGTAATTCTTTGTTAACATGACAATTACGTCCATTGAAATGATGACATCCCATACCCATGCAATGAATAACAATTTTATCCATTTTAATACTATGATAACTCATCCATGCCCCATAAAAAAGAACATTCATGATCATGTATTCATTACGCGTGTACAATGTGATGCTGGCTATGTGGAAAAGAACACTTCCAATGCAATCTGATAGTCATGCATTCAAACAGTGTGCAACAATGTAGCTTTAGAGATTAAAACAACCATACCTTTATGTCTCACGGAATAAATACTCAAATGACCATAGCTATGCCGTGTAAGAATACACAAAGTACCCACAAAACATTATGATAATGCGACAGTTATGCCCATAAACCATAGACAATATCTCATTGCCAATGGTCGCAATCATTTGGCCACCCTTCATTGGCGATTGCACTGTCCTCTTCCGTGCGATGCGAAAACGTCGCCTCCAGCGCGATGAAAACGGTTTTTATGCATGGCTCTAGCTTCAGCAAACTCCATGCCTCACACCGGTAAAGAAAAAAGTTAACTACATGCTGTCAAGACAGCCTGTCAACATGCACATTTTCTTTAGGACATGGAGGTCGTTCATGACTGAATACTTTGAGCGAATAGTGGATACAATTGTCATGTTACTCCTTTCTTGCTCGCACAATGGAAAGCATGGAAACCGTTGACATGTCGTTTTCAACTATGGACAACACCGTCTTTTTGTTTTTTACTATGGGCACCGTTGATCTGTCGACCTAAATGATGGGCACCGTTGTATTTGCGGCCTATGCCATGTCAATGAGAGTTTACACATATGATTAAACATGGATTTGATGTGACAGGGCAATGGCAAGAACTTATTTGGTCTATCCCGTAAGTTGCCTCCAGTGGCAAAATCTGCATGCTCAAGGGAAAAAACAGTTAGAGCGAGGCAGATGCAGACAAAACAAACACTCCTTCCTGGCTGCCAACTGAAAAGAGAGACAAAAGTACGGGATCCGCACGACAAAACAAGCCCCACGTGGAGGATTGAGCCGATTCAAAGCCTTTCGGACCGGCTGTAAACAAACACGTCGAATGCTTCCGTAGACATCTCTATTACGTAAGGGGAAAGGAACCATTAAAATCATTTCTAGTCTTGTTCTTCCTCTAATGTTGTTTATCGCCGTCCGTCCAAGAATGGTTATGGAAAAAGCACCGCATCCGGCGTAGGTCACCACCAAAGGTCGACTCTTGTTATTGATGTACATACAAATGCGGAGCCTCATATGAGGACTTTGAGTGAAACCAGCATAAGACACAAATTTATGAAACATTTATTACATGTGTACCTCTAATGTCAAACGATTAACTTTTATGACTTTGGTAACTATTTAAAAAACGAATGGAAAGCTTGGCCCACTGGGCCAAAATCGCATTACTTGAGGGTCTTCGAACCTCAAATCATCCCATATGTTGCTCCACAGAAAAACACATGTTCAAGCCATTTGGCACACCTGACACTACACCTTTTGTGCGATGGAACTCTGATTTGGTCCAATTTTCTTGTGTTGCGTTGGATTGAGCAAAGTGTCAAGATGAATCTTACTTTAGATCGGTGGTCTTGCTTGATCCACATCAAGGTGGGTTAAGGAGTGCCCTCCACGTTTGTTGTCGTCGGCACCTACCAAGTCCACTTGCGAGGGCATTAGATGCTATGAGACAACCTACGAAATGAATGCCGTCACCACTCATTCTGTGCACATCCAGCAAGTGGGATGTGCCTTTCAATGTTAGGTGTGTTTTGATTCCCTTCATGTTTGTCCAAAGAAAGCCAGATTGAATGTAGTGCGCACCTTTTTCGCTGGATGGGTGAATGTCGCCTTGTAGTCGAGCTTCCAAAAGTGGATAAACTATAACAAAAAACGAAGGAGAAAAAAAAACAAGAAGTGGACACCGAATGGAAAACATTAGGGATACTTCACAACCCAAAAAGGGTATGTATGGAGTAGGACTCAATCAAGTTCGAGCAGGGTGGAAACGTCATTTTAAAAATGAGGGTACAAAAACAGATGAAATCGGGTGCAATGAAGGTACATGGACAGAACTTGAGTGGACTTTAGTTGGAAATAGAGTTAAAACATGGCACAAACATAGTATTACCCATGCATGCTTAGGGCACAATTAGGTTATATCCTTGGCGCAAACAATCGCAACCATGAAACAAGTAAGATAACTTAGCAAGGAAGCAATTCTTGGAAGGGGTATTAGGGAAAGGTACTTTTAGCTCAAACCATCACTTGAAGTAAAAAACAAGGAAGCATGTAGGATAAGAACAGTGCATGAGGGCGTGAATGGGACATAACTACAGAGGGCACCATAGAGCATACATACGGAGTCACATAAGAGATGATAAAGCGAAGCAAGGACACACCTTTGAAGAAAGTAGGCTACGAATAAGGGTTTTCGTGGAGCAACTCGGGAACACCTAGGACAATACGAGGGCGGAAACAGGGTAAAATGTCTTCACCGTTTGGATTCACTTTAGGCATGAATGTATGGTGTAATTAGGTTAAAATATTGGCACAAGTCGGAAACGACTAAGAAACACCTAGATTGTTGTGTTGTTGGTTCTCCTCAGACATCTGCACATCGAGATAACCCATAGACACATCAGTCAATTGGCAAAGTTGTTGAAAAGGGGGTGGACGAAGGCATATGGGATGTGCCAAATAAGTTACACATATGATAGATGTAGCGGATTAGACAGAATCCATGGCTGACTAGGCCAAAACCACGGTGCTTGAGGACCTTTGACCCTCAAGTCATTCCGTCCAACTGCCCATAGGCCCGGGACCAGCAATTGATACATGTGGCACCGGTTATGCGCTACTATAGATCTAAGGTGCAACTAGGGTACTTATAGGCCGCCACCATGGCAGAACAAGGGCACAATCAAGGTGCAAGAGGGGCACAAGAAGGGTGCGGTAAGGGAGTAGCAATGTTCTAGTTGATAGTTCTTTTCATGACTATGTTTTATTAGACTTAGTTCATGCATGTTTGAGCTTATCCCTGACATATGGACGTCAATGCCACTGTCCTCTGTTTTGTTCTTCTGCTGTACTCAAGAAGTACTTAACAAAATTGGCGACTTGACAAGTTCATTGCTTAGACTATTCAGATGGCCATTTTTCTACTGCTAATAAGAGCCCATTTTGTATCCATCATACTGTAGGAGACTCTCTTGTTCCACAAAAAAACCACCAGCATTCTGTGCAAGGTCACTATTGAGCATTGGCCAACTCAAGAGCAATATGTTTGGGGCCTTCTTTTGTATTTGAATCACTCTCCCTGTGGAGGTGTCTTATGTACGACTTAATGGGGGTTTGCAACTCAAAGTTTTCGAGCTTGCTTCTCATTCTTTCATTTTTGACAATCCCAACTCCATCCCTCCTCATGGTAAATCCATGTCCTGAACCCCCCCTCGCACCTATCCGTATCCTTCCCCATCGCAACTCTTAATAGCTTTCACCCATCCCATGACTATATTCTGACCCCCCCCACCCAGCACATCATCCCCTCTAAACGCCCTCACCCCCTCCCAGGAACCAAGATCATCATGCTCATTGTTTTTCCATGTGGCAACCACCGCATTGGTCGTCCGACCACATTCGTACGATGCATCGCACATCAAGGAGCCATTGGACAACCTACGAGAAATTCATCATTGGATTGATGGCTTATTCCTCTACCCGTAGAATACGCCCTGGAACACTTCGGGAAAGCTCATGTTTCAGAAAAACACTAGTCCTCAAACTCTGCAAATGGTTAGTCTGTTGGTGTGTGGACTTTGGTCTAACACCCTTTTGAGGACAGCGAGGTTACTTGGGGTGTGGCACGATGCCTTGGTCGAGGCTATGCTCGTCGAGACCCGTGCACCTGGTGAGTTTCACTGGTGTGATGTGGAGACCCATTGTCTCCATGTGTTATGTATGATCCATGCAAGGTTATGCTGGTCGAGACCCACGCACCTGTTGAGTGTTACCGGTGTGATGTGGAGACCCATTACCTACATGTGTTATGTATGCTCCATGCATGATGTAGTCGAAACCCGGACGCCCGGGATATTTTTCCGGGGTCACGCGGAGACCTTGTTTCTCTGTCTCTCTTGTATGTTGTTTGACACGCAGGTGTGTGATTGACTTCGTGCATGGTCGAGACCCGGACATTTGGTGGGATGCACTATTGTCACAAGGAGACCCTGTGTTGTGGTATGGTTGATTAGTGCTCGCTATGATTGGTTGCTCGAGCCATCATCTCTTGCCTTCGCTCTAACATCGTTATGTTGACAGTTGTGTCAGCCAGGAGGAGTGTTGGTGTGTGTGGCTTCCACCTGTCACGAGCGACGGCAAGGAGAGCAGCGGTACAGGAGAGCACGACGACATGGTCCCAGATGCGGACCTTGAAGACACCGATGTGTCGGCAGGTGGTGGACCACCCACTCGGAGCTGACCGACGACTACCCCAGCGTCGTGGACGCCGTCTCGGACCTCCTGCAGGTTTTCTGCAGCCTATCCTTGATGCGGACGCAGCTGGTACTGGAGCACTGACGAGTGGTGGCTCCATCCACTAGCAGATGCCAGAGGGCTGCCACGTGTAGTTACTAGGATTCCTCATTGTTAGATCATGTGAGGTGAGATGGAAGAATGTGACAAGTCACATGAAGCGAGAGACACCATGGATGCGGTAACTTGCTTGCAAGGCTTCACACTCAACCAAGACAAGTTGGAGAGGGGGGAGCGAGCGAGACATGTACCGGTGAGCACTCACTCACCACGAGCGTCGAGCTCGGGTGAGCAAGTGCTGCCACCTGGGGGTCGAGCCCGACCTCTCGGAATAACCGAGGGTGGCTACTCACCGACGCACGGTCAAGACCGGCACGGTGCCCCCCTAAGGATCAGCACCCGGGAAATATGCAGCTCCCCCATGACCCGCAGACAAGCACCCCACACACACATGAGAGAATCACAAGAAGATGAGAAAGAGAGAAAAATACTGATAGTCATCCTGGATCATGCAGACTAATGAGACCCACAGAGTGGAGAGAACTTTTGAAGACGTATCGGCTGAGAGCCTTAGTGAGAAAGTCAGCTCTCTACGACCTGGTATCCACCCATGCGATTTGGACAATGCCAGCAGCAATGCACTCACGAACAAAGTGATACTCCACATTGATGTGTTTGGTGCGTGAGTGATGCATGCCACTGTTTTCAGCAATGGCTTTTGTGCTTTGATTGTCACAATGCAGAGTGATGTAGTGGATGGGAACGCGCAATTGTTGCAGCAGACGACATCGCCAGAAAGATTCACATGTGCCTGCACCAAGAGTGACATATTGAGCCTCGGCAGTGTTGCGTGCCACACACCCTTGCTTGCCACTCTTCCAGGAGACCGCAGTACCACCAATCAAGAAGATGTAATTTGTACGGCTACGTGCATCAGTGTCGTGTGCCCAGTCACTGTCAGTGAAGCCATCAACCACGAGAGAGGGTTGAGCATGGAAAAAGAGCCCGACACGTGGTGTGGCAAGGGCATAGCGAACAATTCACAGGGCAGCCTCCAAGTGTCATTCACGTGGGCATTGAGAGATTTGTGACAGGAAGTTGACCGCAAAGGCCACGTCAACACGAGTGGTGGTGGCGAGGTACATCAGTGATCCTATGACACTGAGATAGACAGTCACATCAACTGTCTCCCCCAGCTTTGAGAGGTCTAAGGATTTCACCAGTGTCTATCCAGCTAGGGTCATGGGCATAGAGGCAGTGGGAACCGCAGTGAGGAGTGGGCTGAAACGCTCTCCCAGGCTGCGGATATGCGCAGCCTGGTGCACGTGGAGAGTGCGGCGTGCACGGTCTCGCTCGAACTCCATGCCCAAGAAAACACGAGCCGACCCCAGATCCTTCATCTTGTAAGCTGCTTGGAGAAGAGATTTAGCAGCAGTGACCGCAGATGTGCTGGGAGATGCAATGAGAAGATCGTCAACATACGCCAAGATGGCAGCCAATGGCTGTGACGGAGGGCTGAGGAACAACGCCGGATCCACTGGGCTTCTTCTGAAGCCGCCCTTTTCCAGGGTTACTGTGATCTCCTGATTCCAGCAGCGAGGAGACTGCTTGAGCCCATGGAGAGCCTTGCGCAGCCGCCACACGCGGTTTGTACCATCCTAGAAGCCTGGTGGCTGCACCATGTATATCTCTTCATCCAACTTGCCATGGAAAAAGGCATTTTTGACGTCCATTTGCTCCAGCTCCCAGTCATGCTGGGCAACTAGACTGAGCAGTGCCCTGGCAGTGGTGTAGCGACCAACAGGTGTGAATGTCTCGTCAAAGTCCACACCTGGAATCTGGGAGAACCCCTTTGCAGTGAGACACGCTTTGTACTATTCCATAGTGTTGTCTGGGTTGAGCTTACATTGATACACCCATTTGGCTGCAACAGCTTTACGGCCTGGAGGTAGGTCAACTAACTCATACACACTGTGCTCTCACGGTGCGTTGAGTTCAGCCTCCATGGCCTATTCCCATTGAGAAGAGTCAGTGGCTGCACGTGCTGCCTGTACTGTCACAGGTTCAAGTGGGAGAGGAGATAGGCCGGCAGTAGCAAAGCACGAGGCAACAAACCCGGCGACAGACAACGAGACAGCAGAGTGAAATTCCTGCTCAAGCAGGGAGAATCCAAGAGCAGTGCTGGGGTGCATGACAGACCAGAGGTGGTGCGACCAAGTGCACGAAGACCAAGGTCACCAGAGACAACAGGATGCGACAGCAGGGGGAGGTCCCGGATTCGCCCACCGCGTGTGTAGGGTGAGACTAGTGGAATGGACGAAGTGTGCGCAGAGGAGGAGGGCGCAGTGGGACGAGGCGATGTAGGCAAAGAGGAGGAGAAAGGAGCTGCTGTGGAGACAATAGGGGAAGGCGATGAGATGGGACCAAGAGGAGAAGAGGAGGACAACGATGCAAGAGAGACAGCGGCAGGAGAGACAAGAGATGGGCTGGGTGAGGCCAAGGGAGCCGTGGAGGGGACTGAGGCCCCTGGAGAGGCAAACTAGAGAGGACTCTGATCGGACGGGGAAGAGACAGGAGGGACAGAAGGACGTCCCGAGGAGGGAATAGTAGGCCCAGAGGGCAGAAGACCACCCCCACACCCACCTCAAAAGGGTGGAGTGGGAGACCCGCCAAAGCGTGGGGAGTCACGCTCAAACAGGTGTTCAAAGAAGAGAGCATCACGAGACTCAATCACACGACAGCGGGAAGGATCCCAAAAGCGTCAGGCCTTGGAGAAGGGTGAGGCACCAAGGAAGATGCACAATCGACCACGAGGGGACAACTTACCATCACGTTGGTCGGTGGACACCGAGACTGATGCAAGGCACCCCCACACTCGTGCAAGACAGAGATCAGCCCGGCGACCAGTCGATCGTTCAAAGGGGGTGATAGTATGGGGAAGGGGTCCATGCAGAATCCTGTTCTAGACCCAGGTCATGTAGGACATAGCTTCAAAGGCGAAGAGAGGAGACTGACCGGAGGCAGAGAGCAGAGAACGAACCCCGTTAGCAAGAGTGCGATTTCAGCATTCGAACACACCATTTTTTTGTGGTGTGTAGGGAGCAGAGGACTCAAGACGCACACCACAAGACTCAAGAAAGCGAGACGTGGGACCAAAGAATTCACCACCGCGGTCGCTGCAAAAGACGTGCAAAGACCGGAGACAAGCCCGTTTGGCCTGCGGGAGCTAGGACTCAAGAACATCCGTGACATCTCTTTTATGCCGGAGAGGAAAGACCCAGCGGTAGCGGGAGTAGTCATCAGTGAGACACAGAACATATCACCCAATACCACCAAGGGAGTCCTGGGGCAGTGGACCCATGACATCGACATGCACCAGATCAAGTGGGTGAGAGGTAATGGATTCAGAGGTGGAGAAGGGTGAGCGGTGCATTTTGCCACTAGCACAGTCAAGATAGGTGGATGTGCAGGGTGGAGAGAAAGTGGCACGGTCAAGGCCGTGTGCAGGCCGAAGGCAAAGAAGTCGCTGGATAGCGGCGGTGTGGATGTGACAGAGGCAACGATGCAGAAGAATAGCATGATCAGGGGACAGAGAGGGAGTGACATGAACAAAGGCAGATGCAGCGGAAGGCGAGGGCAATATGAGAGGCACACGAAACAGGCGATCACAGCGCACACCACGGAGGACGACACGGCCAGAGGAACGAAGAGAGATGGAGGCAAGACCGCGGCTGGACGAGAAGTCCATGCCTTGATTGTCAAAGGTGGTCACAGAGAGCAGACTGACTTCAAGGTCAGGAACGTACAGGACCTCGGGAAGATAAACAGTGCCGCCAGGGCCAATGAAGCGGACAACACCAACGACTTGAATAGGGAGGAGCTGGCCGGAGCCAGTTCAGACAGAACGCACAGACTGAACAAGCCCAAGGGACACAAAAGAGGAATGACAAGACGTCATGTGATGCGTGGCCCCAGAATCAATGATCTAGAGGCCAGGTGAGGCACGAGTGGAGGGAAGGACCAAACAGACAGCCACAATACCACGGGCAGTAGGAGAGGCAGACTGTCCAAGACGTGTGGGGATCGTGTGAGACTGCCAGTGCTCAATCCATGCACGATCATCAGGCAATTCCACTTGCACACCACCAGAGGCAGAATCACAGAAGGAAACATCCGACTCACAACAGGAGACACGAGGTTGGCCACTCATACTCTCACCTCCCTGAGAGCGAAGGTGGAGAAGTTCGACCAAGCGACGCTCGAGAGTGCGCTCCTTGTCTCGGCGATCAAAGGAGCGCTCGGAGAAGCGGTCAGAGGAGCGGTCGGAGTGGTGGCCATCATCACGGGTCCAAGGAGGGAAGGAGTAGTGGGAGGATGGCGGCCCGTAGTAGGGAGGGCCGGATGGTGGTCGTACCCAACCCCAAGGACTAGGGGCAGGTTGCGTCGGCTGAAGAGGAGCTAGTGTGGTGGTCAGGGCAGCGACAGATGAGGAGGACGAGGATGACGAGACTGCCACGGCAGAAGTAGTAGAGGAGGCAGCGACACCGGTGCGGGCCCAAGGAGCACGCATGGAACAGGCGAGGCGTGCATCATTGCGAGGAGCAGGGCACTTAGGAGCAGAGTGGCCATTGGCGCCGCAGTTCCAGCAGGTGACATCAGCGATAGAGAAGTTAGAGCCCTTGCCGCCACGTCCGCCTCCACGCCCTTTGCCCCCACGACCACCACCGCGGCCGGGGTAAGAGCCATTGCCTCCACTCCGGGAGGCAACTTGCATGGAATGAGCTGAGGCCTGAAGGGAGGAGACAGTGGAGGACGCTGCAGTGGAGGCAGAGGATGAGGAGGTGGTGACGGCTGCAATTGCGGTGCGATGCAACCATTTGTTTTGGAGAGCGTTCCACCAATCAGTGAGACTTGCAGCAGTATAAACAAAGAGGGGACCAATCCCTGGTGGGGATTCAGCAGGGACTGGTGTAGAGGCAAGGCGCTCAAGCTCTGCCTGAGAGACATGGAGGTACAGGTAGGACAGCTCAGGGATAAGGCCTGCGACAATGGACAGACATGTCGAGAGAGGACTTGGTGCGGCCTTGCCAAGGTCACACAGCAAGCGAAGGCTGCGTGCCCAGTATTCATCTGCTGTCTTGTCTGCCCGCATCTGCAACGTGTTGAATTGAACAGTGAGTGCACTTTGGGCGGCATGCCCAGTGACAGTTTTGCGACAGCGGATGAGTGCATAGGCACCAACTGGGTCGGCAGTGGTGCCTCGGATGGGGTCTATATTGTACGTACAAATGTCATCTAGAAGATTTTCGGGGCCAGCGTTGATGAGAGCTCGCACAGCACATGTAGCCTCTGCAGGCTCTGGTATGAAGGATGGTTTGGCAGGTGAGTAGTACTCCCACAACAACTCACCCTGAGCCCACGCACTGAAGCGTGTCTCCCAGGATGTGAAGGTGAGTTTGGGGGTGAATTACGGTGGAGATGTTTCAAAATCTTTCTGTCGCGCTGGTGGGAGAGTACGAGCAGAGGCGGTTGCGCCTGTGACAGATTGGGAGGAGGCGTTAGCAGCGCTGCCAGCAAGTGGTGCTGATGAGTCTATAGACCCTGACTAGTCAACAGGAAGGGCTGCTGCAAAGGCTGGGACAAAGCGAAGATGCTCAAGAACTAATGCAGCTACTTTTGCGGCTTACTCAAGCTATGCATCCCGGTCATGATCAAGCTCATCTTGTGCCTTTCAGCGCTCAACCTGTGCTTTGCTAAGAGCGGCCTGGAGGGCTTCAAGCTTGTCATCTGGGCTAGGCATGGTGAAAAAGTGAGAATCCTAGAGCAAGAATGCTAACAAGAATGAGAGGGGAGAAGAAGAGAGGTGTGGTATGCAGGATGAGAGGTGATCTCAACACTGTAGTGACGATGCAGCAGAGTGAAGAGAGTAGCCACAACGGCTGCTGCCGAAGAGAAGAGCACTGCCACCCACCGTGCAGCTGCCACAGTAGGCCAGTAACCGAGGCTCCAGCGATTGCTACAGATGCAGAAGCAACAAGGACCCCTATTGCAATGTGTGGAGTCAGCTCCCGTGGGGTACATGTGGGGGTGAGGACAACTATAGCTGTAGAGGCTAGGATGGAGCCGATGGCTGCTGCAGTGTCGTCGGCAGCAGATGATGCAGCAGTGGCAACGGAGGCTGCTGCTGCTGTGACTTGGGTTGCAATGTTTGCTGCAGCAACGGTGAGCAGCGTAAGAGATGCTGTTGCCTGTGTGTATGGGTCTGTGGCACGACCCACAGCAGTCTGAGTGGGAGCTCTGCATGCACGTGTAGTGGCAACGAAGGTTTCTGCGGTAGCTGCTGCTACGTCAAGAATTGCCCCTGCAAGACCGATGGGGTCCGTGTGCACTGGAAGCACTGGGATGACACCAGGCACCTCGGGTGCTGGTGACGGTTCAACAGATGCAGTAGTAGCGTGGGATGAACCAGCGGTGACGTCAACGTTGGGTGGAGAGGTGACGGGTGGAGTGCTTGATGGTGGTTGCATGTCGGGTGAACAAGGAGGTGACTGTGGAAGGTCGTCCGCGGTGTACACGTGTCGGTCGATGTCTTCCTCTTGGGCAGCCGCAGCCCTCTCCAGATCTGCCCGCCAGTACGCGGGCTCGAGCATGCGAAACCAGAGTGGAGTGCCGTTGTCTGGAGGGGTAGGAGGATGATAATGCAGATGATCCTCCCACCCGTGATCGGTGTAGCTTTTTGAGGTGCGGGGAGAGTTGAGATCCTCGTCCGGTGGCTCCTAAAATGGTGGTGAATCCAGAGTGGCGTTTGCAAGTTATGGGCACTTGGGTATGGTTAAGAGTGGCTGGAGCAGCTGTGTGAGACGGGAGCTTGCCACCAAGGGTTGATAGTGAATAAGAGGTGCGTCTGTGCACTGCAGTTGGGTCAAAGGGCAACCGAGAGCAGCTCCAGGTCACGGGCACACAGCTGCGTCTAAGAATGACCTGAGTGTGCTCCTGAGTGTAGAGAGAATGCACGAGCAGACAAGGGTCACAAGAGAAGAAAGAGGGCAGAAGGTGCGTTTGAGCCTCACAGAGAGCCTCGAGAGCAGCCAAGAGTGGCTGCGAGAGGAGATGGGATGACAGTGGAACGTGCCCAAACCGAGAAGATGCCAGCACCTTGGGGCAAAGAGGGCCACAAAGTACGTGCGGGCGAGTGGGAGAGTGCCCACAAGGCGCCGGGAGAAGGGCTATAGCCTCCGCATATAACAGACGGTCAGGTGGAGCTGCTGAGACGGCTGCTGGGAGTTGGGAGGAGGTGAGACATGAAAGCAGCTGCCAGAGTAGCTACGGTAATGCGTGTGCCACGGGAGACGTGGGTCACGAATGGCTCCAGGGACCAGGACCGCTGAGCAATGACCTAAGAGTCTCACGGCTCTGATACCAGTAGTTACTAGGATTCCTCATTGTTAGATCATGTGAGGTGAGATGGAAGAATGTGACAAGTCACATGAAGCGAGAGACGCCATGGATGTGGTAACTTGCTTGCAAGGCTTCACACTCAACCAAGACAAGTTGGAGAGGGGGGAGCGAGCGAGACATGTACAGGTGAGCACTCACTCACCACGAGCGTCGAGCTCAGGTGAGCAAGTGCCGCCACCCGGGGGTCCAGCCCGACCTCTCACGATAACCGAGGGTGGCTACTCACTGACGCACGGTCAAGACCGGCACGGTGGCCCCCTAAGGATCAGTACCCGGGAAATATGCAGCTCCCCCATCACATGCAAGGCAAGATAAAATGATGCAGGGCACGGCAGTGAGAGTGTATGGCCCTAGCAACTACCACATCACAGAGAGTCATAGAAAATCCATGGAAAGTCATCCAATGGTCTCATTTGTGCTCAAGGTGATTCCTGGGTCCAGGTAGCAGCAGCAACTTGGAACGCCACCAACTTCAATCAGGATGAGCATGTTGGGCGTTTCCCCAAGTGGGAGCATTGTCATTTAATCTGTACAAAATGTGTGCAGAGTGTGAGAGGCAAGAGGGCATAGAGTTATGAGTGGCCGACGAACTTCAACACCACGGCGCCCTGGGTGCTTGCCGGGGTGCTTTGCGTTTTTTTTTGCAGACACTAGAGTTTTCTCGGTGGACTGGCTCTTGAGCCCAATTTGCATGTTTTGCATTTTCTGTCCACCGATCAGTGCCGGGCTTATGCGTGTGACCAGTCGTAGTGTCCGGCTTGAGATTTGGCATCTCTAGGTTCAGACGGCGTAGCGTTATGATTTGTCTACGCAGAGTTACGGCCAAAACAGTGTTTTTGGGCCGGTTTTAGGACAGACCTTGCACTGTCGCGAGCAACACCTGTCGTGCGCCGCGGCAGGTATTCATGCTGTGGACATGTCATTTGTTATCTCTCTCTGTAATTACATTCATTTTGAGCTTCCTGACACTCTGTATGTGTCCCTGCCCAGCCCCTTGCAGTTTTGTCTCCGACTTGTTACTGTTGTCACACGCTGACCTAGCGCTGACGCCTAGTGTTGCAGCAAGTGGTTAGGAAGGTTCTAGGAAGATCCTCAAGTCGAGTGTGTGAGATTATCACCTACGCTCAACTCTCGACATGAGTTGCGCAACGTGGTGGTGGGGTTGCCATCACCGTGGTCTGCGCCTGAGCCTCAGCCGTGGCAGTTGCCAGAGGTACAGTGGTCGATGCAGCCATGTCACGAGTCCCACTTGTCCTTAGGGTTTTCGTGCTATCACTGTCAAGATAGGCAGCATGGCTAGCGCCTGTGCCGATAGCGCCCTCCTGGATGGCATCCCCCTTGGGTATGATCCTCTCCACCTCCTCCTGTAGTGGATACGTCACCGAGTGATGCCACAACACTTCTGCGTGGTGATATGGCCACCCTACACATCGAGGTCCGGAACCTCTCGCGCATGGTCCAGCAGCTCCTTATCCACGTGACTTCCGAGGGAGCGGCCACCCCACCGCAGGTTTCGCCTCCCACTTCATCCCCATCTTCCTCCCGATCCTGCATCCCGTCCTCAGACGATGCTAGTATATCGGATCTCTCATCTACATCCATCGCCCTCCGCTCCGTCTTGGAGGCTGTCGGCATCATACTGACGGACGGACCCTTAGCCCCTCGCCGTACCGCTCGTTCTTGCACTCGTCGTGCGCGGCGGCAAGCTGATCGTCTTGCACGGTGCGCACTGGCAGTACCATCAGACGCGACTGTGGGAGGAGTCTCCGGTGACGAGACCCCCTCGTCTCTTAGTTACGGGTTGGTCTGCCAAGTCCTCACACCAACCCTTCTGACCAACCCTTCGGCCCTGCCGTCTAATCTGACCAATCACATGGCCTTGTCGGCCAACTTCGACAACCTTAGGGCCGGTCGGCAACATCGACGGCCAGTGTTCGCCCATGACAGTCGGTAAGCAGCGAACAATTTGACGAACCGCATTGGACTTGTTATATACGTAACCTACAAAGAAGAGGAAAACGTCTCAATAGAACAGGTTCCAACGATGTTATCCTTCCGTATCGCACGGCTTCGACTTTCACCAAGTTTACTAATCCGTTTCTCTGCGCATTGAAATGGCAAGCAGTTACTTAGGATGGCCAACTCAGTAGCAGGCTGGCTATCTTGCATCGCGCCGGCAGCATGCGGGATTTTTCGCTGACAGCCGCCTGAACGTAAGCTCCAACGCTGATGGATCCGGCAATGCGGGTCCTCGCGTTGGAACTACCTCAGAACCCGGGCCCCAAGGTAAATTTACCCAAATTTGTAATATTATTATTTAATTATTATTTAATTGTGATAGAGGGTAATTGAACACTTTTGATTGGCCTATAGTGATGTGTTGGATAGTCGTCGGGTTTTCTTCTTCTGTTGTTGGGGAGGTTGAGAGTTTAAAGTTTGTCCTGCTCAGCAACCGAAGCTTTCAGGATCTCCTGCTGCAGGCACGTGTTGAAGGCGCACGTCCGTGCAACGAGACTCCGGGAAATTAGCGCCATTTTAGTAGCAAAGAATATCAGTTGTTTTGCTCTTTCGAATGTTGTTTGCCGTTTTTGAGATGGTATGACGTCGACATACAAACCCTGACATTGGTTTGCAAATGCAACTGCGGTTGTATGTCGAGGGTAGAGAGATTCAGAGTCTCCGTTGTATCCGACGCAAGAGGCGTCACATGTCGTTGAGCAACGAACAGCACCAGGTCTGCTGCCGGTTCCGTGATAGGCTCATTCCCCCTCTGGGCACGACCTGCTGCTGCAGCAGTGGGCCGAAGCATCTGCCAGGTGACCCTCAGATCTGGCTGTTATTCCCTCCAAGTGGAAAAGTCGGCAGCACTGAGTGCTGCTATGAGGGGGAAGAAACGCCTCGTCAAGAGGAGGCGAGGGCTGTTGCGTCCCCTCGGAGTTCGGGCCTGTTTGATTAGCTGATTACTCCATTCGGGAGTCATTTTCCTACATTTCCTTGGACAAATGCTTGCAAGCCCTTTATGCACAAACCCGCAGGGCCATTGGTATCAGCGTTTGCCCTTGCCAAGCTGAAAGAGCTTCGACAGACCAAAGGCGATCGTCGTTTCCGCTCGTGATGTTGCTCACAGATTGACGGATCGATAGCGACCAACCTCGTTTGAGGCGTGACAAGATCTCTTCGCCAAAACAAATTCCTCAAAGACGGGTTAGGAATGAAACCGAATGACCTGTTTCCAGAAGAAAGCCCGGTGTGAGCGTTTTTGAGAACGGAAATGAAGCCGGGTTCGGGCTGTTCATTCAAAGTTCTCACCAAGACATCTCAAGCGAAACGAGTGAACGAGTTCTCTTTCAATTTTTGCGCAGGGAGAATACAATCTTAGTCGGCCTCCGTCCGATTTTAGGAAGATGACCTTCCGTCCGTACAAACTTTCAGCCTGAAGGTCCCTTGTTCTAGTGCAAAGCGAAGCCTACCGCGTCGCATGCGAGCCAGCTTACCGCTACATCCGCCCGTCCATCACATGTCACAAAATCATGTGATGTGCACCATCAGTTTTTCAACTGGTCTGTCGTTCGGGACTTGCCGCCAGTGCACTGCGCTGGCTAGCCTCCCTCGTTTCTCCCTCACCCGCCTCCATCGTCAGCCCGACCTTAACAGCTGTTCTATTGCGGAGAGCGCTCTGCAAGGTGTGGTCTTGCACCACCGACCTCTCCTCGCGCCTCTTTCCGAACACGGTTGGTGCTTCCTCGTTGACATCGCTTTGTCCCCTCCCTCCAGCACCCTTGACAATTTCCGTCGCAACTGGACGACA
>SZWC01013127.1:15428-25758 GCA_023375785.1 Penium margaritaceum
ATCCCTGAGGCAGGCGGCCCTGGTGACACCGGCGCGACGACAGGCGGCGGACTACCCGCCTGGAGCTGACCGACCACTGTTCCAGAGCCCCAGATGTCACTGGGACTCCTTGCTGTGCCTTCTACGTCTTGCAGGCGCCTTTCGGCGGACTGGGCATGAGGCCCATTTGCATGTTTTTGCATTATATACTCGCTTTCAGTCAATGGATGCATGCATGTGACCAGTCGCTGCGTCCGTCTTTTGATTTTGCACGTCTAGGTTCAGACGGCTTAGGATTCTGACATGTGTGCGCAGAGTTACGGCCAAAACAGTGGTTTTGGGCCGGTTTTAGGACAGCTCTTGGACTGCCGTGTGCGACACCCGCCGTGCGCCGCGGCAGGTATTTATGCCCTGGACCTGTCAGTTGTCATTTCTCTCTGCATATGCTATAATCAAGCATTCTGACACTTTGACTTGTGTCTCCTAGCCAAACCCTTGCCGTTGTGTGTACGACCTGTGACTGTCGTCACCGTCTGACCAGGCACTGACGCCCGGTCAGCGGCCGTGTTGCTAGGAAGCTTCTACGCACTTTCTCAGATGCACAGCAACCATCTTGGTCTCCTTAAAAGGCGACCGTAGTTCCCTCTCCTTCCCCTGCACCTTGTGTTGATGTCATGAATTGACTGCTAACATCATTACCCATAATCGATCGGCTGGGAATCTGTAGCGCAAGGTGTGCCACGTGGCTCGAACGTGGGTCCTGGCCTGTGGACGACGGATGGGATGAGTTGAGGGTTGGAGGCCCTCAACTACCGCGGTTTTGGCCCTGTGGGCCAAGCTTCCCATCCGTTTGTTACAGAATCAGTTTCACCATATTGTTTCTCCTAAAAAAACGTAGCTGGCACTTGAATACAATAGATTTCATAATCCAAATTCTGAATGAGCTCCAATATGCGAAAGACTACACACATTTTGGAGAAACCATGTGGTTGGCATCAAGCACATGACGCAGGGGATTCACTAACAAAATACTCGGCTCATGTACTGCACTTTTACAAGCAATTTTTCTCACGGGGGGGTGACCATGTACCCATCGAATTCCCGATAGATCCACCATATCCACGGATCGCTGTTTAACAACCCCATATCCAGACGGCGAGGACTTTATGTCTGCCATATCACGTGCTCGCTCATTTAAAAGGAATTGTACACGTACCGCAAGAAAAGAACCATATGTCCACTAGGTTTTATTCAAAGAACCATATGTCCACACCAGATGGTACGCTGTTCAGAACTTTTTGTGAACGAAACCGAGCGTCGTTGGCCGTTATCCGGTGCGCCCCCGACAGATGGCACTTTCACCTGAGAAGTTTAGGACAAGGGTATATGCGATGTACTCTGCAAATGGACAAAGCGGAATGTGTGGACATGACGGATGTTGTGCACTGTAGCCGAGAGGCACTGTAAGAGCGTCCTTTCTTGGGGGGGGGGGCAGGGGGGTTGTTCTTCACATGGATGTGTAATTTGGCGACGTTCGAATCGAACCTGCTTGTCTATGCCGCGAAAAGTTGCAATGACGGTGACGTCCATAGTCACCGACTATAATGCTTGCGAGTGCGAAAGGTCACAAACCAGTATGATGTGACACCATTAACTGCGACCCAACATTCGCGAAAATTATGTAAGGATCAATGTCGTTCACTTTCGTTAACGCATAGAGTGCATGCACACCGCTTCAATGTCTTGGGGATGGAACCCAACCCCTACGAGGCTGCCAACACACGTAGGGTGTTACGTGGACATTCCGTGGCCTGAACCTTGCGAAGCACTGCAACAGTGGAAGCTCATCAAGAAGGAGTGGGACCGGAGATGTGCACCCTACCAGCGGATTTTCACAGAAGGCGAAGGGCCAGCGCCGGAAGTAATGCGTTGGGTGACTGGACACCATATGCCTTCACCCCGGCCTAAGGAATGTTTGAACACCTGGGAACCCTGGAAGAGCACGGACCAGTTAGTGGACAAAGTGATCACGCCTCTTGCAAGGTTGTGAAAATTGTTAGAATTTTGCCCATACTGTCATTTACTATAAAAAAATAATGATTCCCATAAACCGTTGTAGGCAACATGGCAACTGCAAACATTACAAAGTGTCCATGTTGTGAAGCATACTTGTAAGGGATGTATGTGCATTGGAAATAAACACGGGCAAGGAAACACGATTCAATTCAGGGATACATCGTAAAGTCGTTCAAATGCAAACTGTGTACGTAGGACACACCCCATGTAATCACATGGCAAACTGAAGGACATTAGCAAATGACATAGTACACCACATCGGGATGCACGATTGGGTACAACTATGCTAATGTCACTGGTTTATGTACTCCTGGGCACATCATCATTAACTTCATGGGCTCATTAACAACATGTAAAGTGCTCTTGTCACAATAAAAAACAATGACTAGGACAAGACGGCCAGTTCAATTGGAACATTGTTTCTATTGTGGGCCGCAACTTGTGTGCACTCCTGGGCACATCAGGATTGATTTCCTGCATTGACAAACAACATGTCCAGTGCACTAGTGACAACAGAAAGCAATGAAAAGGACAAGTTGGCCAGGTAAAGTGGAACATTGTTTCTATTGCTTCCACAAAGGGGATTCCTAATGTGGTTCCATATTCGTGGGCATTCGCACTAAGTGTGCACAAGCTGCCATGAACGGACCAAGCCGACCACTAACCAACCATCACTGGACCATAGGCGGCAATGAATGAATCCAGGCCATGATCGCACAAGCAAGACACAAGTTGCCAGTGAGACAGCAGCTATCAGGGTAGCAGTCGACAAAGTCCACATCGTCTTCTGTATCGGATGATGTAGAGTCTAAGCCCTCTGTCTCACACCCTTCCATGTCGTAAAAGACATCTTCCTCCTCCTCGTGACACAGACTGTGACAATTCTGACATGTTCCATGTTGACATGGACATGTACATTTTGACAATGTGTATGGGCCTTGGTGTCCATTCCTTCCACGTCATGAGGATGTATGTCACACCCATTCCAGCCAGGAAGGATGTCAAAGCATCCATGACACTTGGCGCCTACGTAAAAATGAGACGTCAAAAGTGATACTGAATGGAAGAGAATGAGATACAGGATGTAGGGGGTCTTTTACAGCACAACATGTAAGCATTTGATTCCTGGATTCATAACTTGCACGGCCATACTTGCCTGCTGTCATTGAGTGGTCTGTCCTAGCTCTGCAACACCTATCCACGTTGACACAAGTCATCAGCACTATGAGATCCCTTGTACACCCAGTGGTGGACGCAAGGAACCATCCTGCTCTTCCCAGTTATTTTGTCCAGTTGGGACCATGTGGACTCCGAGCTGGTCCCACTTGGCCATGACCTGCACGACACAAAAGACGACATTGGAGGATTAATGGGAAGCTTCAAAGAAAAGAAACCAGAACAACTTCATGAAGCTACTTCTGCAACATGTCATACTTACATCTTAGAACACATTGGGCTTGTCATCCCACTCTTCAGCGCACTCCTCCCAGCCGTCCATGATGCAAACCTCTTGCTGCTCACGAACGCTTCTTGCCTCCCACTCCCTCTGCTACTGCGGGTCGGTGAATCGGTCGCCGTCCTCCTCCTCCTCCTCATCCGAGTCACTTAGAACGTGCCTTTCAGGGTCGTAGATCTCTTCTTGAGCAGAGTCATATCTCGCTGCCTCGGGGTCGTACTCAGCGTCATCATTGACGGCAGGCGTCGGCCCGATTGCCCTTGCAGTTGCCGCAATGACTACAGAGGTTGCAGCAGCAACTCTGCTTGCTGTCTCACTAATGCTCCTGCGCCCTGCATCCCCTCCCCATCCCCAGCCTGCGCCAATCCCCAACATGCTGGTGCCTGGACTGTCGTCGTAAAGTATGACAATGGTGTCTGCTACTGTGCCTGCGGTCCATGTAACTGATGCGGTGTTGCGAGGGGTACCAGTGGCAGCTGTTACTACTTTTGCTACAACTGCTGTAGCTTCTTTCTATGCTTGGGTCTCGGCTGGAGGCCACTGTTAAAAATACAGCAAACACGTGCCACAATGTCTATTTTGTGTATCATGCACACGTCGTGTCAACGATTGGCGGGGAGACCATTGGGTTCCGAAGTCCTGTCCAGGCTGTCCGATGGTCCTGCGTTGGACCCTGCCCTCGTACGCTGTCGACAGTAGGGTCCAATGCCCCGTCATGCTCCTGAGACACCCACCACGCTACGCTACCACGCGCCATGGACACGGATGTCGACCCCTGTGAGCCCGATGAGAGTGGGTTTCTCATGTGTTTACTTCCAATTTTACATCTATTGGACCCACGTCGTCCAAGATGGCTGCCCAGTTGCAGTGGGCTGCGACGCGTAGGCGTAGGTCAGGCAACGTTCCTGTGCTTTCTCAGCCGTGTGGTTTGACATGCCTGAACGAGCCAGGTCTCGTGCCCCAAACCACATCCACCCAAAATCTCATGTATGACAAGCACTTTGAGCATGAGCAGCGTGCTCAAGTGCTCCTGATTTTGCCAGAGCAAGCAAGAGCGACACTGAGGCTGTCTCGCCTGAGTCATGCTGCTGGTAAACATTAAGTCCCGGTTTTTCTTGTATTATGCAATTTATGGTTTTTGGTCTGTCCCTTCAATCGTGCCGTGTCGTTATTTGTGGTGCAGTGTCCTCGGACGATGAGGCGTCGGGTGTGGCCCCAAAGCGCCGAAAGGTAGAGCCCACTTTTCCTACAAGGATGTTGTTCCGAGACATGGCAGAGGCAAGCGCAGCAGTGGATTACTACGCCATCACGATTCCCATGACTATTCGGTGGCTACGCAGTGAGAAGACGCGGTTCACTACATGGTGTGGGCAGTTCAAGGACAAGAATTGCCCGTGGCTTCTCCGTGCTCTGGCCCCAAACAACGCCGGTGTCATAGTCTCCGAGATTGTCGACGGTCACAAGTGTGTCCCGGGAGTTGGTTGTGGAGATCCGGTGAAGACTATGAAGTGGGTGGCGCGGCAGATTGAGTCAACACTGAAGCGGAACCCGATAGCTGACGTCAAGACCTTGCCAGCCGTGGTACGCCAAGCAACTGGCAAAGCGGTGGACAAGAACACAGTGTACCGGGCAAAGACAAAGGCGCAGGAAAATCTCATTGGCCCCAAAGCCTTATCGTGGAGCCTATTCCCAGTGTACTGTGACGCGGTACGACATTTTGACTTTTTCTTTGACGGCTCTTTTGCATTCCATGACATGATTGTCAACATGGTTGTAACAATGTGTTCCCTATGCTATGCAGCTGAAGCATGTGGACCAGAACACGCATGCCCTGGCGGAGGCTATGGGGGATGTAATTTTCCGCCCATGTCCACCGATTTAAAGATGAAAAACCCCATATCCAATGTTTTGATCTCCACAGTCACTTGGTTGCCTCCAGCGACCTGGGAACAATTACCCGTAAAGTTTCGGGTTGCATGCGGTTGTGGCAGTACTTTGCAGACTAGAAAGTTGCATACTAACACACCAGCTACAAGTCATTGTTTTTTTGGATGCGCATGTGGCTTGTGTTATTTTTTCAACCAATTATCTTGGTTGGGAACTCGCCTACCTTACCTCCACCTTGTTGTCTGGCAGCCTATCCAACCAATTCATTGTCCATGCGATTGTTTTGGCCTTGGTGTGCACACACATTTGTACATACATCCGAGTAGTATTCTTTGTTTATCAAATACACTTTACTCATGAAGTCGCACGACATACTCCAGCTTGTTTGAGTTTGGCCTGTTGTGGCCGCGGTCTTCCTATTGTTTAGCTTCTTGCCGGCAAGACTTCATGAAAAAAAAATCCAATAACATAAAAACCTGGGTACTTCAATGTGTGGGTTCCCTCACTGTTGGTGAACTTTTCAGCTTCCCTCCATGAGATCGTTGACTTTGTGCAAATAGGACTCAAGAGAGCTACCCGACTATTTGAAGTCCATAAGTTTGTTAAAGGTTGGGTTTGTCTCCTTGTGTCGGATGTACGTTTTACACATGATGACGCATAAGGCCTCCGACAGCATGGATTGCCACTTTGAGTGAAACTATTGCTAATCCCTACTCCTCTACCACGTACTTGAAGAGCCTGTATTCAATTAGTTTTGCGGCAACGTTGCCCCATTGAATGAGTTGAGAATAATAGAAAGAAAGAGCTTGCTTCATGCAATTCAAGAAGTTGGTTAACTTCATATTCGCTATAGAGTACATCCACGTTATGCAGAGATGACCTGTTCTTGGCCGACCCCTAAGTTGTGGAGGCAGGGTGGAATATAGTGTTGCTAGCCTTCACAATATCAGAAGTCACCGCGTGCTGTAATTCTTGCTATAACCATACTAGAGTCATGCTCTACAACACATTGTGGAGGTCATTGCATCGGCTTAGTGCCATGTGGAAGGATAAGCGTTGAAACTGGCGGTCTCAGTCAAGGTCCGTGATGCTTTTCTTGAGGTGAGCAAGTAGATTGGTAAAAAACATCTATAAATCTAATATTGGCATAGCCTTGACGATGGTTTCAATAGTCTGTCTTGCACCAACTGTGCACCTTCACCCAATAGAGGAGAGAACAGTTTGCCTACATGACTCGGATAAGGCCCACGCTCTCAAGGAGCTTGTCATCCACCACTATGCCAGAGTGGTTGCAAAGGTGTCGTATTGCATCTTTGTTGTAATAATGGGATTGGACGTGTCAGGAAGATGCCTCTTTCAAGGCCGAATATGGCTGGATTCCCTAATCTCCCCTAGATAAGTTGGGTTACCGAGAAGGCAAAACACCTAACTCACCAAATAAGGTTCACCTCAAAGGAGAGTCATTCTAGCAGTAGCTACCTTGCCCTAGAACCATGAGCCCGGAACTAGGACTAACCCTAGCAAATGCGCTCAAGTCGCAATGTGTACGGGTAGCAGAAAGAAGTTGTTTCTCCCTTGTGTGTTGTTTTTTTTATCAATGCTTGACAGGTATATGGAGGACGCTCATGATCTCTGCAAGATGAGCCCGTAACTGCTGTATTCCTCCTCTTTGCCTTGGTTCCATGGCCCTGGCTGATGTGTCTTCCCTCTTTCATTCCATGCTCACTCACCGTTCCCCATCCATTTCTAGTCACTCTCTCTTACATCACTTGGTTCTATTGCTCTGCTCCCTAGCTTAACTCCATTTAACCTAGCACGCCATCCACTCTTGGTCATCACATTTTCTTGACATGTCATTGTCTACTCTCAACTCCATTTAACTACCTCATCTAGCTCCATCTCAAGCTAACTCTATGCTCATGCCTTTCTCCCCTCACTTCCATCACTTCATTGCCTTTAAGTGTACTATGTCGTTTCTACTTGCTTTTGTACTTACTCGTCGCACGTGTCTACTTTTTGTGACACGATGTCCACACCTCAATGACGTGTAGCATACATTTCATCACCACGGATATGTGAGGTGACGCCGCATCAGCGGCCACATTGACGAGGAGCACGGATAGTCTTTGCTGCGTCACCATCTGGTCTGTGCCCACAAGAATGTCTTGTGTGGTTACTTTCTGTGCCTTCGTTGTTGCCCGTAACTTCTTCTCTATCAGCAGGCGCCTTGTCCCTCTCAAGCAACTGGCTCAAGTTCTCCTTACAATGGTGAAGATGGTCGCGATTCACATCATCATCTTTGTGCTCTTCATCCAGATCCACGCTTGAGTAATCTTCCCAAGCATGTTGTTCATTGTGGAGTTGTCCATGTTCACATCCACTTGCTTGTTGAAATCTTTCTCAGCGATGTCTTCATCCAGGTTTACATTGATTGCCTTAGGAGACAGTGTCACCTTTCGGTTGGAAACCATGCTCAAGGTCGCGGTCAAAAACATTTGGAGCCCACCAGGGGCAAATGGTGAGGCCGTCGCCACCTTGTCTCTTTGGTTGTGGACAGTCTAAGACTAGCTACACCAACTAGCACAATCAAATGTTGTGCGAGCGTTACTCACTACTTAAGAGAGGGATTGCTTCTTCCATTGTTCTCGCTCTCATTGTCAATGGGGCCACTAGAAAAATACTCTAATGCATTCAAACCGTCACACAAGCTACATCCACGCGGTAGATAATTAAAACTTCCTAGGATGCCACTGTTGGTAAAAGCATGTCGTAAAGAACTATACTCAACGGCACCATGGTCGGCACAACCACGTGGTTTGTCTAAGCAATTCTCCCTAACCGTGACTCATGCTACAAGATGTCTTCTAAAGGCTAGGCTAGGCAATAAACTACTTGACACTTAGGAAAAGCAAGTCATGATATGACTTCTGATCATAAGAAAAGAGTACAAGCGAGAGATAGAAAGGTACAGGTTTATTCAAGACGAGCACTTGACCGTCCTTTCTTGGCCTCTAGTCTCCACTCTTCTTATCTTGCTCCCTCTTGTATTATTTTTTCTTGTTTTCTCTTGTCTTCATACTCGTTTCACTTCTTGGAGTCATCTCCCTCAAATCCATGATGATGGGGAGACATCCTAAATTCAAAGAGGTGCTCCGTTTCTTCTTGGAGTCTTCTCAACCTCTGGAGATCTTTGGTCTTGGATAGCCTCGTGCTCAAATTCTCAGTCTAAGTCTGAAGCAAGAGATGCTTAGAAAATTGTGAAGAAGAAGAGGTTCCACAAAGACACCGCTCCAAACCGAACGACAAGAATCCATGTGGCTTGCTAAAGAAGGGGAGTACTTGGGGGAAGACAAAGAATAAAATGAATTCAGTAAAGATCTTTCCAATGCAATTTCTGGCTCTGCAAACCTACATCCCTTTTTGCTATTCATCTGCTGCTACTGTTGGTAAAAGTGCTGTATCCCTGGTATTACGGCCCAAACTGCCGTGGACTTGGTAGCAAGATTTGGTTTTGCTCCGTCTACCTTTGTAATGGTGGCTACCTTCAAGTCCTGCACAAATTTGTCGTCCAAGGTTGCAACATGGCATGGATAGCTTGCTGAAGGGATTTTCTCCTCCACGTTACTCTGGAAGAAATCCTCATAAATAACCTTGTTTAAGGGCCACTCAAATGTTTCAAGTCTCATGAGACCCAATTCCATTTTTACCTTGCTCTCTTCTTCTGGGTCCCTGTTGAGGAAGAGATGTACTCCGAACTTGTGATTCTGCAAGATTTTTATGTTTACCAATCTTGAAGTTTCTAGAAAACAAGCCTCAGTTTATATTCTTATGCAATGGCACAGAGTTATTCTGTGTTGAGCGCGCTACAAGTGTGTCCTCGTTCACTCGCTTTCGCTCACTCCCTCTCCTTAAGTCCCTAGTACATAAGTCCGCTATGGGCGCATTATGTTTTTCCCCTTGTTCTTAGAATGCGCTTTTGAGACTAAGTAAAAAATCTACTCTGTGTTTTTTTCTTCTCACAACCACAGCTCATATTCCTCAAGCATGGACCCCCATGTTCTCAAATGATTCTTTTACTCAAAACAAAAGCAGCGACATAGACTCTCACAAAGCCAGGCCTTCTTCTGCTTCACTGCGCTAACAACACTACGGATGTCTAGGCATAGTAGCTAGGTCAAGTGCGCGACCAAGATCATCCTATCCCTCCCTAACCAACAGCGATGTCCTCTCTAATGGACAACTCAAGCCAGAGCAACAATTCAACCCTCGCTTGTGTGTGTGACCAGTGAAATCATGAGATCAAGAATCTTCCCTTGCAGGTCAAATTAGACCATGCATAATGGTTGGAGTACTGGTGTGTGGGCTTTTGAGTTGTCTGAGTGTCAGATGGTGTCGTGCACTTTGAACCCCTCAGTTTTCCCTGATGATGCTCCACCAGCTGCATTGCTTCTTCTGTGACACATCTCATGCTTTCTAGCCACCTAATTCACCCATACATGGCTGATAGATCTTCCTCGCTTGTCAAGACCCGGGCACTTGGTGTTCGTTGGGAGTAATCTAGGAGAATCCATATTGATTTGACTCATGTCATCTCTGACATTTAGTGCATTCCCCTTGTGGCCGAGACCCAAGTCCCCGGTGATGTGCAATTGTGCCTCGGAAGACCCTGTACTTGTTGATCGCACCTTTACAGTCTTTGGATATGTCATGCGTTGATGTACTCCAAACTCATGAGTTTGGAAGAGTTTCAGTTTGACCAAACTCAAATCTCACAGAAAAACAAACCTTGATTTGTATTCTTACACCATGGCACAAAAATTCTGAGTGTGGAGCAAACGAGTAAACTTTGCTCCAAGTGTTTTCGTCCTCTCTCTCTCTCTCTCTCTCTCTCTCTCTCTCTCTCTCTCTCTTTCTCTCTCCCTCTCTCTCCCT
>SZWC01013127.1:26157-52568 GCA_023375785.1 Penium margaritaceum
TCTATCTCTCTCTCTCTCTCTCTCTCTCTCTCTCTCTCACACACACACACACACACACACACACACACAAACACACACACACACACACACACACACAGACGCACACACACTTGCTCCCTTCCCATAATTCCCTAGTACAAAATTCCATTGTGGGGTCATTCTGTTTTTCCCCTTGTTCTTTATATGCGGGTTCGATACTTTGCTAAACTTCCTCACTACGATCTTTTCTTCTCACAACCACTGCTCATAATCATCTAACATGGACCTCCATGCCCTAAAATGATTCTTTCAGTCAGCAAAGAAGTGAGGACATAGACTCTCACAAACACAGGTACGCCAAATCATTGTAGAATCAACGCAAAAATGGAGTCTAATTCTCCACGCCTTCCTTTGCTTCTGAGTGCTAACAGTACTACGGATGTCTAGGTGAAGTAGCTAGGATGAGTGTGCGGCCAACATTGTCCTTTTCCACCCTAACCAATAGCGATATCTCCTCTAATACACAACCCAAACCAAAGCGACAGCTCCACCCTCACTTGTGTGTGTCAGAAGTGATATCATGAGATCAAGTATCTTTCCATGGGGGTCAAAATAGAGTGTCCATGATTGTCGGAGTGTCGGTGTGTTGGCCTTGAGTTGTTTGGATGTCAGATAGTGTTGTGTGGTGAGAGCTCCTCAATTTTCCCCGATGATTCCCCTATGACACGTCGGGTGCTTTCTAGCCACCTAGTTCACCCATGCATATTGATAGTTTTTCCTCAATGGTCAAGACTTGTTAGACTCATGATGATTTGACGCGGTTATCCTTGACAGATTGAGTAATCTACTTTTGGTCGCGACCTAGGTACGAAGTGATGTGCATTGGTGCCTCGGGAAACCCAGTACCAGTTGATCACACCTCTACAGGCCTTGGATCTACCATGTGTGGTTTGCATGTGGTCGGGATCCAAACGCCCGGTGACACGTTCCGGCGTCCCGGAAGATCAAACTTGCCTAGCTTTTGGTTACGGGTAGTGCTAGCATGTGTAACGAGCCCGAACCTCCAGCTCCTGCTCTGAAGTGGTTGTCGGATTTCACAGAATAAATTCTCAGTCCGCGTCAGGGGTTTCCCCCTGACGCAGCAATCGTCATAAAAAACCTAGAGCAGGGAGACTCAAATACTTTGAGTCTCCGGAGACCCATTTCCGTTTTTAGCTTTACCCCTGGTTCTGGGACCCAAACGGGGGGCTTTATCTCGAACTCGTGCATTCGCACGAGTTATTCCATTACTTTATGTCATAGTTTGTTGCAAACGGACTTTGATTTACGTTTTTGACATTTTGGCGCAAAATCTTTGTGTGTAAGGCACACTGGCACGACTTCGCGCCAGCTTTCTCTCGCACCTCTCATCTCTCGTCCCTCGTCCCCCTCCCTCGTCCTTGCTCGCTCAATTGCGAGTAGGACGAGCGGGGGCGAGGGTACGAGGTCACGAGGCCTCGCCCTCAAGGCCCTCGTGGCCCCTCAGCTGCCGATCCGGCTGAGGCCGCGATCGGCAGCTGGCGGCTGGCCGGCTGGTGGCCGGCCGGTCACTTGGCCGGCTGCCAGCCGCCCAGCCGGCCGGCAGCCACCTGGCTGGCGCCAGAGGGAAAACCTAGGTAGCGGGTTGGGGCAGCATTGTTGTTGATGCAGCGTGCGGGCTTCCACGCTCGTTGCTTAAGTCTGCTGCCACCTCAGTCTGTCGCTCTAGAGTATAAGTCTGGATGCTCTGGGTTTGTTACTCAGAAACGCATGCGCCAGTGTGAGCGCCAGAAAGCAGCTAAAAACTGAAAGTGACTGATTAGGAATAAACAATGAGCAACAATGGGAGATTCCTCCAAGTTCTAGCTCCTGCCCAGCTTTGTAGAGCTTGTTACTCAACTAACCAACCAATCAGAAAGTAGACCTAGATCTATTCTCTGGCACGGAGAGTTTTCTCGTTGAGCCCTGCCAGACGGTTGACAGCCCAAGACCCGGGCGTCATCAGTTTTGCCTGAAAAATGGACCATACCATAATACTGATGCTACGAATGCAGTCGTGCGGTCAGAATCAGCTAGAAAAATAGTAGCAAAGAGTTATGGCTGCCTGAACCCAGGCAGTGCCTACGACGGTCCATGATGCCAAACAGTGCCACACAATATCAGACATGGACCCTAGGCGGAGCATGACGCTTTAGACGCAATGGTACAGTCAGATCAAGCGCCTGACGCATGTAGATAGCATATGTGGTGGAAGAAACCGTCGGCGGCCCGACCGCCGAGGAGGCCTGCTCATGGAGCTGAGCACGTTGCTACAGGGAGGAGGCTCCATCGAACTGCGTGTAGGCCTCAGCATGCGTCAGCTCCACCGGACGACACTCTAGTAGCATCAAGTCTCGCTGTCAGGCATGTGCATGCCGATGTACACAAGCTGGGAGGACACATCAGAGCACAATGAGACATGCAAAAAAACCAACACTCCCCCATGACTCACAGGCGCAATGCACATGGACGGGCCGCACCATGCTGAAAAAACAGACTCCCCCAAGGCACACAGAGATGCAGGTCAGAACAAAGAGTGCAACTCACGGACGCATGGCATCTGAACTTTCAGCTTTCTTGAACGCGTCGCGCTTCAGTGCCTTGGTCAAGAAGTCAACTAGCTGCCGTGCTGTCTCAAACCACACAATGTTGGCACTTCTGTCATGCAATAACGAACGCACAAAGTGATACTCAACATTGATGTGCTTTGTGCTTGTGTGATGCATGCCGTCATTGTCGGCGATGGCCATGGCACTCTCATTGTCACAATGGAACGTGATGGATGCGATGGACTCACGCAACTCGGACAAGAGACGACACAGCCACACGTTCTCACAAGCACCTGAACCAAGGGCCACGTACTCAGCCTCAACTGTGCTGTGTACAATGCACCCTTGCTTGCCACTATGCCAGGACATAGCCGTGCCGCCAATTAGAAAGATCCAGCCTGTGCGACTTTTACCGTTCGGACTGCCAGCCCAATCACCGGCGGTACAACCCACTGCGACAACAGACAGCTGGCGGCGAAACATGAGACCTCGCCAAGGAGTCGAGACGACATCGCGTAGAACTCAGATTGCAGCCTTGAAGTGTAGGTGACACGGCTCCTGAGAGAACTGAGCCAAGAGGTTGACGGCGAATGCGATGTCTGGACGCGTCGTGGTTGCATGAAATATCAGTGACCCGATGACTCGCGGATACGTGGTTACGTCAACTGGCTCCCCTACAATGGCTGGATTAGGATTTCTTCGGCTTCACCTAGCCATCAGGTGACATGGGTGAAGACGCGCTCGGGACGAGGGGCTGGTCCTCGGTGAAATGAGTGGACAGAGTTTGTACATAGATGGCCTGATTGGACGTGTAGGATGCCCTGGGAGCGGTCACGCTCGAGCTCCATGCCTAGGAAGACTCGGGCAGACCCGATATCCTTTATCTGGTAGGCGGTGTGCAGCAGGTCCTTGACACGCTGGATGGCAGCCATGTTTGGTGACGTAATGAGGAGATCGTCGACGTAGACCAGTAGAGCAACAAAGGTTTGACCTCGTGGGGTGATGAACAGTACGGGGTCAACGGTGCTATGCAAGAGGCCACCGCGGAGGAGCGTGCTGCTGATCTCCTGGTTCCAGTACAGAGGCGACTGCTTCAGACCATAGAGGGCCTTCCGTAGTCGCAAGACTCTCCCTGTGCCATCGTCGAAGACTGGGGGCTGCACCATGTAGAGCTCCTCGCCCTCCTGCGAGCCATGGAGGAAAGCATTGCTCACGTCCATTTGGTGCAGCTCCCACCCGTGCTAGGCAACCAGGGTGAAGAGTGCCCGGCTGGTGGAGAATTGACCAAATGGGACAAAGATCTGGTGGTAATCAGCCCAAGGAACTTGAGCAAACCCCTTTGCTGTGAGGCGTGCCTTGTACTTGTCCAAGGACCCGTCTGGCTTCCATTTGCACTGGAAGACCCACTTGGCACCAATGGCCTTCCGACCTGGAGGGAGATCGGCGAGGTCATACACGTGGTGCTGCCGCATAGAAGTGAGCTTGTCAGCGCAGGCAGCGTCCCAGTGTGCAGCCTCAGGAGACGCTCGAGCCTTGGACAGGGTAGTTGGGTCTTTTGGGCGTGCTGTGGAGTGGACTTCGAGAGCGTGAGCATCTCGAGTTCCAGGTGGGATGTGCGTGAGTGCAGCCACGACAGCATGTCGATACTCGTGACGAAGCATGATGTAGCCCAGTGCAGAACGTGGGTGGAGATCTGCAATGATGACTAACGTGGTTAGGCCGAGAGCCTTGGTGCCTGGGTCCCCGCTCACGACCGTAGGAGTGGAAGAGACACGTGGAGCGACAGGGGGCCGAGGCGCCACAGAGTGCGGCAAAGCAGTCTGGGCGCTCACTGACGGCCTGGGTCGGAGGCTACCGCCTAGGCCATGCATGTAGCACGATGGATTAGGAGATGGCAATGAGTCTAATGGGGCTGCTGGCGCGGAGGGACCATCGGACGTGACTGCGACTGCCGGCCCGGAGGGGCCAGCAGGTGCGACTGGGGCGGCAGGCCTGGAGGGGCTAGCGGGCGCGACAAGGGCTGCTAGCCCAGAGGGGCCAACGGATGCGACTGGGGCTGCCGGCTCAAAGGGGCCAGTAGACACGACTTTGGCAGCAAGCCTGGAGGGGCTAGCGGGCGCGACTGGGGCTGCCGACCCGAAGGGACCAGTGGACGTGACTGGGGCTGCCGGCCTAGAGGGGCCAGCGTACGCGACTGGGGCTGCTAGGTCAGAGTGGCTTGTGGATGTGGCTGGGGCTACCGGCCCTGAGGGGCCAGTGGATGCGACTAGTGCTGCCGGCCTGGAGGAGCAAGCGGATGCGTCTGGGTCTGCCGGCCCGGAGGGGTTAGCGGATGCGATTGGGGATGTCGGCCCAGACGGACCAAGTGATGTGCCTCCAAGGAGCGGCAGTACGGAGGACAGACTCACTACTGCCCCACACAACGGGAGGGACATAGATGAGCCGGAGCGGACGAGACCACCGAGAAATAGCTCCTCAAAGAAGAGGACATCGCGTGACTTGACGATGTAGTAGCGGGAGGGATCCCAGAAGCGCCAGGTCTTGGACTGACAAGAGACACCAAAAAAGGTGCAAGGACGCCCGCGGGGGGCGAGCTTGCCGCCATGTTGCGGGGTGGGCATCCACACAATGGCCACGCAACCCCAGACACGAACAAGGCGGAGGTCTGCTCGCTGACCGCACCAGTGCTGATACGGCGTGGACTGGCGGGGAAGGGGTCCGTAGAAAATCCGGTTCCAGACCCACGTCATGTAGGCCATGGCTTCAAAACAGAAGCCATCAGAGAGGCCAGATTCAACCTGCATGGTGCGAACAGCATCGGCCATACTGTGGTTCCACCGCTCGGAGACACCATTCTGGGCGGGCGTATAAGGCGTGGACGTCTCATGGCGGATACCGCGGGAGGTGAGAAAAGTCGTGGTCTCGTCCATGTACTCACCACCGTGATTGGAGCGAAAGAGGTGAAGAGATCGACCACACTCGTGCTCCACAAGGACAGGCCAGTCCCAAACAACGGCAGTAACATTGGTCTTCTGCCGAAGGCAGAAGACCTTGCGGTAGCAAGTGTAGTCATAAGTGAGGGTGAGGACATAGTGTCCATGCTCGCCGACGGACTCGGTAGGGAGAGGTCCCATGACATCGGAATGGACCAGGTCTAGAGGGGCGGATGCGCGAGAGAAGGACTGAGAGTATGTGGACCAGTGCATCTTTCCCTGAGCGTAATCAATGCACTCCGTTGGGCACGACAGAGGGAAAGTGTCCGGGTCAAGGCCTTTTTCCGGCTCAGTGCGGAGAATGCTATCCACGGCAGCAGAGTGAAAGTGACAAAGGCGGCGGTGCAAGAGACATGTATGCTGTGGAGAGAGCATGCTGGTGACTAAAACATGGCCTGTGGCGGCAGACGGAGAGGGGACGGAAGGAGAGGAGAAGAGACAAGGTACGTGCCACAGGTTGTCATTGAAGGTGGCATACAAAATAACAGTATCAAACGGACGCAACGACATAGTGCCAACACCACGCGAGTGCAGAACGTCCATCCTCATGTGGTCAAGGGCAATAACGCACAGAAGGCTGAGTTCAAAACCGGGGACGAAGACGACATCAGTCACGAAGCCATCACCGACAGGACTATAAAAATGAACGACGTCGATGCCGCGGACGGGTAACACCTGTCCGAAGCCCGTCCGGACGCCGAACACATCGCCGATAGGACCAAGCACATTGAAGGCCTCGCGAGAGGTCGTTATGTGATGTGTGGCCCCCGAGTCGATGATCCAGGTCTCGGCAGGGTCTTGGACCGGAGTTGCCATATCGCTAATGGTCACGTGGAAGCAAGCAAGAGATGCAAACGTAGTGGAGGGCGGCGTAAACCGAGACTTCCAATCATCAAGCCATGCAACACCGTCATGGGAGGGGGTAGAGGGGGGCATAGGAGATGACGAGACGCACCAGGAGGTAGGACACGACCGTAGCTCAGTCTGAGTAATGCAATGGAGAAGAGACGAGCAAGAGGTGATGCAACTTGCACTTCCCTGGGGGGGAGGGCGAGGCAGGCCAAGTTGGAGCGCGATGAACGGCTCCAACTGACGCTCATGGGTGGACGGTTCGGGATTGTAGACGGTGTGCGGAGTGATAGTGCTGACGCCCGGATAGGGAAAGGACTGAACCAGTGATGGGAACAGAGGAGCCGACGGGTATGGATGCTCTTACTATAGAGCTGGCGTCGGCGGGACCGATGCGACTGTCGGAGTGGAACTGCTTGACGGAGTTGAGGCATCAAGGCCGGCGACTGCAACGATGGTAGAGGCGGGACGGCACTCACGCTGGGGATGCATGGTGGTGATGACGCGGGCCTCATCCATCAGTAGCGGGCAAGTGTACCACCCGTGCCCTGGCTGGCTGCAATTGTGGCAGACCGAGCCACCACCACTAGACCCAGGCGGGTGTTGCTGGTGCTTAGGGCCCTTGCCATTCTTGCCCTTGTGCTTCTTCATTGCCGCCGACGACGACGAGGAGGTGATGGGTGCAGTTACTACGGGGGAAGCAACGGCTACAAAGGCAATTGCAGGAGATGCGAGGGCCTCCGTGTGTAGGATGTGAGACTCCAAACGAGCTTCCTCAATCTTGAGGAAGAGCTCGTATGCCCAGAGCATGAGGGCGCCCTGGACCGCCATGGTGGAAAGGACGTCCTAGGAGTAGTGAACAAAGACGTCAGCGTACACGCTCGTGGCATCGCGCTTGATGGTAGAAAGCCTTGCCAGAGGGGGTGGAGCAGAGGTGCCCAGGCGACGGAGGATGTCCTCAGCCCGCTGCCAGTAGGAGGTGACCGTCTCGGTCTCTCCCATGTGTAGGGAGTTAAACTCCCGCAACAGGCGGCTGGTCTCAGCCTCGTTGCATGGGCGATGGGGACGGGTGAGGATGTGCCATGCGGTCGTAGGGTCTGGTGTCCCGCCTGAGGTAAAGTCCCCGAGGTAGGGCTCTAGGGCTAGGCGTGAAGCCGGGGGAGCGACTGGAATGAGGGCACGCACGGCACGACCAGCGTCATATAGCTGGTCAGCCTGGTGGAGTCCTACGGAAGGGTTTAGTATGCCCACAAGCCCTCACCCCCTCGTGAGGGCTTGTGGGCATACTAAACCCTTCCGTAGGAACTCAATTTCTGCCCAGATGCAGAAATTGAGTTCCCAGCTCCATACCTGTTCGTCGGCCTAAAGCGGCGGGGGCGGGGTCTCAAAGTCCTTTGGCCTGCGGCCGGCACCCAGAGTGCAGCCAAGGACAGAAGTCATTGTCTACCGATGGCGATGAGTCTGCTGCTACGCCAAGTAATGCGTGGCAGCAGACATAGCGGGGCTGGCGTGCCAGGTGGAAGAAAAGGGGGCACGTCAGTGCTGCCAAAAAAATCCGGCATTATTTCCCCTCGCCCAGTGGCCGTGGGAAAAACTCTGACGCCGCCACCAGGAAGGTCAATGCTGTCGGAAAAAATCCAACAAAATCTCCCTTGCACTGGCACGTATGGGGGTCCGCCGGCGTAGTCAGGCACCTGTGCGCCAATCGTCTACTGTTGCTGCTGCTACACTCTGGCTCTAATACCAAGAAGGAACCCTAGGCAGCAGGTTGGGGCAGCAGCGTTGTTGGTGCAGGGTGCGGGCTTCCACGTTCGTAACTTAAGACTGCTCCCCCCTTAGTCTGCCGCTCTAGAGTCTGGATGCTCTGGGTTTGTTACTCAGAAACGCGTGCACCAGTGTTAGCGCCAGAAAGCACTTGAAAATTGAAAGTGACCGATTAGGTATAAATAATGAGCAACAATGGGAGACCCCTTCAAGTTCTAGCTCCCCCCCAGCTCTGTAGAGCTTGTTACTCAACTAACAATCAGAAAATAGACCTAGACCTATTTTCTGGCAGGCACGGTTCTCTCGGTGAGCCCTGCCAGATGGCCGACGGCTTAAAACCCGGGCGTCGCCTGTTTTGCCTGAAAAACGGACCATACCATGATATCGACGCTGCAAACGCCTTGCGAGACGGCCGACAGCCTTAAGCCCGGGCGTCGTCCGTTTTGCTTGAAAATGGACCATACCATAACATGGACGCTGCGAATGCAATGGTGCGATCAGAAACAGCTAGAACAATAACAGCAAAGAATTATTGCTGCCCGAACCCAGGCAGTGCCTACGACGGTCCATGATGCCAAACAGTGCCACGCAATATCAGACATGGACCCTAGGCGGAGCATGACGCTGCAGACCCAATGGTACAGTGAGATCCAGCGCATGACGCATGCAGAAAGCATGCGCGGTGGCAGTAACCGCCGGTGGCCCAACCACCGAGGAGGCATGCCGATGGAGCTGAGCAGGTTGCCGCATGGAGGAGGCTCCAGTGAACTGTGTGTAGGCCTTTGCGTACGTTCGCTCCACCGGACGACACTCCAGCAGCGTCGAGTCTCATCGTCGGTCATCTGCACGCTGATGTACACAAGCCGCGAGGACAAAACAAAGCACAATGAGAGATGCAGAAAAACCAACAGCGGCTAGTGAAGTGCTGGCCGTCGGCCAGCTGCTGACGCGAGGGGTGGTGCGCAACCACCCCTTGCTTGAGCGAGGAGGAAGGGCCGAACTGGTTGTAGTTGCTAGGTAGCTTCCTAGTGCACGTGTGTATGAGGTAGCACCAAGGCACGGAGACGCACATGGAACACCATGGATGTGGGAACCACTTGCCTTTCAAAACTTGGACAAAACAAAGATAAGAGAGTGAGAGGTGAGCGAGTAATTTTTAGAAACCAGTGAGCGTACACTCGTTGTGAGCAAGACACTCGAGCGAGCACACACTACCACCCGGGGGTCGAGCCCGACTACCCGGAGATAATCCGTGCAGTGGCTACTCACCAATGCAAGGGTGAACCCGGCACGGTGACCCCCTAAGGATCAGCACCCAGGAAATGCAGCCCCCCAACACTCCAGGCAAGCAAGGACAATGCAGGACATGGCAGTAAGAATGCCCATGTCCTAGCATCTCCCACATAAGAAATGGAGAATCAAGTCATGACCATTCATGTGCTAGATGGCACTCCTAGGCGAAGCACTTGGGTCATGTCGCCAGAGACGCACATCATGGTGGGCTCGATTGACGTCTTCCCAGGTGAGGCCATGTCAGTTAATTTGTACATGTGTGTGCACGGAGGAGGAGACAAGAGGGCATAGAGATGTGAGAGGCCAACGAACTTCAACACTCCCCCATGAGCCACAGGAAAACACCCCACACACATGAAGTTTCAGGAGTATGAGATGAACAGAGTCACGGGAGGCACATGGAGGCACTCAACCTGGGTCATGGGGACAGATGAGACCAACAGCATGAACAAGACTTTTGAAAACATAGCGACCAAGTGCTTTTGTGAGGAAGTCTGCTCTCTGAGAGCGTGTGTCCACCCGAGCAACCTAGACAGTGCCGACGGCAATGCACTCACGAACAAAATGGTGCTCAACATTGATGTTCTTGGTGCAGGAGTGATGCATGCCATTGTTCTCGGCAATAGCCTTTGTGCTTTGATTGTCACAACGCAGAGTGATGCAACGGATGGGAACACGCAATTGCTGCAGCAGGCGGCACAACCAAAAAACCTCACATGTGCCTGCGCCAAGAGCAACAAACTCAGCCTCAGCTGTACTGCGGGCAATGTAGCCTTGTTTGCCGCTCTTCCAAGAGACAGCTGTCCCACCCACCATGAAAATGTACCCTGTTTGACTGCGTCCATCAAAGTCATGTGCCCAGTCACTGTGAGTGAAGCCGTCAAATATGGGGGAGGATTGTGCACGAAAGTAAAGATCGACGCGTGGTGTGGAGAGTGCATAGCGGACTACTCGCAAGGCAGCCTCAAGATGCCGCCCGCGTGGACGCTGAGAAAACTGGGATAGAAAGTTGATAGCAAAGGCAATATCAGCACGTGTAGTGGTGGCAAGGTCCATCATCGAGCCAATGACGCGAAGGTAGTCAGCCACATCCACCGTCTCCCCCAACTTTGAGATGTCCAGGGACTTCAATAGTGACTGACCCGCGTGGGTCGTGGGTGTAGACGCAGTGGGAATGGCCGTGAGAAGGAGACTAATGCGCACCCCCAGGCTACGGACGTACGCAGCCAGGTGTACGTGCAGAGTGCGACGTGAGCGGTCACGCTCCAGCTCCATGCCCAAGAAGACACGGGTTGGACCCGGGTCCTTCATCTTGTAGGCTGCCTGTAGAAGGGATTTAGTAGCGGAGACGGCAGAGGGGTCAGGAGATGCAATGAGCAGGTCATCGACATAGACTAGAATGGCAACTAACATCTTCATGGGGGAGCAGAGGAACAGCGCAAGGTCCACTGAACTCCTTATGGAGCCCCCTTTTTTCAGAGTTGCTATGATCTCTTGGTTCTAGCACCATGGGGACTGCTTGAGCCCATAGAGAGCTTTGCGTAGTCACCACACATGGTTCATCCCTTCCAAAAAACCGGGCGGCTGTAGCATGTAGATCTCCTCATCCAGCGTGCCATGCAGAAAGACATTGTTGACATCCATTTGCTCTAGTTCCCAGTCATGGTGGGTGAATAAGCTGAGTAATGCTCTAGCGGTTGTATAGCGACCAACTGGTGCAAATGTCTCATCAATGTCCACCCCAAGAATCTGAGAGAATCCCTTTGCCGTGAGGCGTGCTTTGTACCGCTTGACACAAGCCAAGCCAAGCCAAGCTGTTGCTCGGCCGCAACAGCTTTGCAGCCGGGTGGTAAATCCACAAGCTCGAATACACGGTGCTCTGACAGATCATCAAGTTTAGCCTTCATGGCTTGCTCCCACAAAGAGGAGTAAGTAGGTGCACGTGTTGCCTGCACAGTCAGTGGTTCGGGCAGAAGGTGAGAGAGACCTACATCAGCGAAGCAGGAGGCAACATACCCAGCTATAGATGGCGAGAGAGTGAGTGGAACTCTTGTTCAACAAGAGAGTAGCCAAGGGCCGTGCTGGGATAGACGACAGAGGCAGCAGTAGACATGCCACAGGTCATGAGGCCAAGGGCGCGGAGGCCGGGGTCACCAGAGACCACAGGGTGAGACTTTGGGGGAAGAGCCCTTAGACGACCTCCATGTGTGTAGGGTGAGACAGGGGGAACCGACCGTGCCGAAGAGGACTGCACAGGAGAGGGAACAGCAGCAGGACAGACGGGGTGCACAGCAGCTGCCGCAAGCAAAGACGAGGCAGATGGGACAAACTGCTCAACGCGGGCTGGAGACGTTGGTGATGAGGTGGACTCAGCGATTGAGGGAGGATCCCTAGTAGGAAGGAGAGAGGAGCCACAACGTGGAGAGGTAGAGGAAGAGGGAAACTCCATGGGAGTAGGAGACCCGGATAGCTCAGTGTTGGACAGAAGAGGAGGCGAGGAGGCGGTAGAGGGAACCAAGGGATGCACAGAGGGGAGAGAAAAGACCCCAAGTGGGAGGGAACCACCTCCACCCCCAGCCCAAGGGGGCGAAGAGAGGGACCCGCCGAAATGAGGGGCATCACGTGTAAACAGGTGCTCAAAGAACAGAGCATCACGGGACTCAATGACACAACTGTGCGAGGGATCCCAAAAGCGCCAAGCCTTGGAGAAGGGAGAGACACCAAGGGAGACACAGAGGCGGCCGTGGGGGGAAAGTTTGCCATTTCGGTGATCGGTGGCCAGCCAGACAGAGGCAAGACACCCCCAGACACAAGCAAGATGGAGGTCAGCGCGCTGACCAGTCCAGTGTTCAAAGGGAGTGATGGTGTGGGGAAGGTGACCATGAGGGACTCGATTCTAGACCCATGTCATGTAGGACATGGCTTCAAAAGCGAACAGAGGGGACGGAAAAGAGGCAGAAAAAAGCGCACCCCATGAGCAAGGGTGCAATTCCAACGTTCACACAATCCGTTTTGCTGAGGGGTGTAGGGGGCTCTGAGCTCAAGAGGAACCTCATGGGACTCAAGGTAGCGGGATCTAGGACCGACAAACTCACCTCCCCGGTCACTTCGAAAAACACGCAGGGGACGAAGACAAGCGCACTCGGCTTGAGGAAGCCACGTTTCAAGGACGTCAGTAACTTCACTCTTGTGATGATGAGCAAAGATCCAACGGTACCGGGAAAAGTGATCACTCAAGCAGAGGACGTACCGACCAAGGCCACTAAGGAAGTCATGAGGTAGGGGACCCATGACATCGACATGAACAAGGTCAAGAGGGTGAGAGGAGCGGGACTCAAAGGTGGAAAACGGAGAGCGTCATCTTGCCACTGGCACATTCAAGACAGTTCGTGGAGCAGGGCGGTGCAAAGGTGGTAGGGCCAAAGTCCGCAGCAAGCTGAAGGCAAAGAAGGTGCTGAATGGCGGTAGTGTGAATGTGACAAAGGCGGCAATGAAGGAGATTGAAATGGGCAAAAGAGAGAGAGGGTGCCACATGAACAAGATCAGAGGTAGCGGAAGATGAGGGAAGAGAGAGTGGCACACAAAAGAGACAGTCACAGCGCATACCACTCAGAACAATGTGGTCAGATGAGCGGAGGGAAATGGATGGAAGGCCACGACTAGACGAGAAGTCCATGCCCTGGTCATCAAGAGTGGTCATAGAGAGCAGGTTGACCTCAAGGTCGAGAACATATAGCACGTCCGGGAGATAGACCGTACCGCCAGGACCAACAAAGCAAACAACACCGACGCCATCCACTGGAAGAAGTTGGCCGGAGCCAGTGCGGACAGAGTGAACAGAGCCGACAGGGCCAAGCAAAACAAAGGAGGAGCGACAGGAGGTCATGTGATGGGTGGCCCCAAAATCAATGATCCAGAGGCCAGGGGACGTACAGGTAGTGGAAAGCACAAGACAGACATCGACAGTGGCATGAAGAGAGGGAGAGTAGGATGCACCAAGGCGAGTGGGAAACGTGTGAGACTGCCATTCTTCAATCTCGTCTCAAGCATGAGGCAGTTCCCCTTGCACACCACCAGGCACAGCACCATGAAGGCTGTCGTCAGACTCACAGACAAACACACGACACCGGCCACTCACACTCTCACCTCCCTGAGAATGAAGGTGAAAGAGTTGAGCGAGACGCCGCTCAAGAACACGCTCCTCGTCACGACGGTGAGAAGAGCGGTCAGAGGAGCAGTCAGAAGAGCGGTCAGACAGGTGGCCATCGTCACGTGTCCACGAGGGTGTAGAGTAGTGGGCAAAGGGAGAACCGTAGTAGGGAGGACTGGTCGGTAGGGGGATCCAACCCCTCGGGCTGGTGGGTGGCGACGACGGCTGAAGTGGAGCAGATGTGGTGGTGAGAGCTGAGGCAGAGGAGGAGGTGGAAGGGGATGTGACTGTTACTAATGTAGCTGTAGAGAAGGAGGTGACTCCTATGCGTGCCCAGTGGGCACGCATGGGGGAGGCCAGACCAGCATCGTCGTGGGGAGCAGGGCACTTGGGCGCAGAATGGTCGGTGGCGCCGCAATTCCAGCAGGTGACCTCTGTGACAGTGGTGGAGCTGGAGGTGAAATTGCCAACCCTGCCACCCCCATGCCCTTTGCCCCCACCATGGCCACCCCCGCGGTTGGAGCCACCATCCCCGCCACGGGCAGCCGGTTGAGTGGAGTGAGCTACAGCAAGAGAGGTTGAGACTGAAGGAGAGGAGACTGCAGTCGCATACGAGGGTGAAGAGGTTGTGACTGCCGCGAGTGAAGCGCTGTGCATGCACTTGTTCTGCAGACTGTTCCACCAATCAGTGAGGCGGGAAGCGGTGAAGTCATAGAGTGGTCCAATCCCGGGGGTGTGTCTACAGGGAGTGGAGCAGAGGCAAGGCGCTCGAGTTCTACCTGGGAGACGAGCAGATAGAGATCAGATAGCTCAGGGATTATGCCTGCGACAATAGACAAGTAGGTAGACAGAGGCCGTGGAGCAGCCTTGCCTAGTAAGCGTAACAAGCGCAGACCTCGCGCCCAGTACTCGTCTTCTGTCTCATCGGCTCGCATCTGCAGGGTGTTAATCTACACTGTGAGCGCACTCTGGACTGCATGCCCAGTGACTGTCTTACGACAACGAATGAGGGCGTACGCGCCGACAGGGTCGGCAGGTGTACCTCGTGTTGGGTTTGCATTGTACGTGCCAATGTCATCCAACAAGCTCTCGGGTCCGGCATTGATTAGGGCGCGAACAGCCCGAGCCGCCTCTGGTGGCTGTGGAACAAACGGCGCCTTTGGAGGGAAGTAGCATTCCCAGAGCTATTCCCCTTGCGCCCACGCGCTTAAGCATGCTTCCCATGAGGTAAAGGTGAGCTTGGAGGTGAACTGTGGCGGAGAAGTCTCAAAGTCCTTCTGGCGTCCAGGGAGGAGAACTCGGGCTAGATTGGCTACTGAGAGAGCGGGAGTGGAGGAGTTGGGACCACTCCCACTAAGAGGCACAAATGAGTCAGTAGATACAATGTCATCAGCGGGGAGAATTGTGGCGAGGGCAAGAACAACACGCAAGCGCTCTATGACTAGGCTCGCAACTGCGATGGCTAATTCCTGTTGTGCCTCGCTGTTGCGTTGCATGTCATCCTCAGCTTTGCGGCGGGCCACCTGGGCCTCACTAAGAGCGGCTTGAAGAGCCTCTATGGTCTCTTCTGGTCCTGGCATTGTGACAGATAAGCTTGAAGTGAGGAGAATGCAGGAGATGCTTACCAAACTGAGGACGGGGCAGTAGCGCGAAGAGAGGCGCTACCACTGCTGCACCTGACAAGAAGAGGACCGCAACCCACCCTGCCACTGCCACGGTGAGGCAGAGGAGGCCGGTGACAGTGGCGCCGGCTACAGGTGCTGATGCTGATGCAACCAGAACTCTTGTGGTGACGTGTGGTGTCAGGTCCCGCTGAGCACCTGTGGGGGTCAGGATTGCGGGTGTGGTGGAGGCACGGATCGAACCAAAAGCTTCTGCTGTAGAGTCGGCGACAGACGATGCGGGAGTGGCAACAGAGGTTGCTGGTGCAGTCACCTGGGTAGCAATGTTAGCAGTTGCTGCTGCAAGCAGCGTAAGAGAGGCTACCGTGTGCGCGTAGGTTTCAGCTGCACGGCCCACTGCTGTATGAGTGGGGGTCTTACACGCGCGGGCAGTGGCGACAAACGTGGCTGCTGCACCTACGGCTGTGTGAAGAATGACACCTGTCAAACCGATGGAGTCATTATGAATTGGAAGGACGGGGATCACCCGAGGGACCTCTGGGGGTGGTGGCGGCCCAGCTCATGCAGCTGTTGTGGGAGACAGAGGAGATGCGGGGTTGGATGCAGATGCAGTGTTGGATGAATGCGGATCCCGAGGAGGTTGCATACTTGATGAGCGGGTCGGTGATGGAGGTAGGTCGTTCGCTGTGTACACTTACCGATTTACTGATTCTTCCCGCTCAGTTGCTTCCCTCGCATCTAGTTCTGCTAGTTCCTCGCGCCACTACGAGTTGTCAAGCATGCGAAACCACAAAGGTGCATTGTCGTTATGCGGCGTGGGAGGGCGAGGATCCCCCCAACCGTCGTTAGCGTAGCGGGCGGCTGTACGAGGGGAATCAAGCTCCTCGTCTGGAGGGCCGTCGAGAGATGGCAAATCCAGGATGGCTGCTGCTGTGGCTGCTAGGGCAACCGAGATGTACCCCTGCCCCCTTGATGCTGGGCACCGAACATGTACGGGTGTGGTGAGCCGTGGGGTAGCAGGGAACCGCAAGACAGGGAGGGCAGATGAAGCAACATGCTCCAACTGCACTGACAGAAGGTCACAGTGGCAAGAGTGCCACTGGAGAGTGAGGAGGGTGGGAGACTCCCAGTCCGCAAGAGGGGAACCTGAGTGAATGAAGACCGCCGCAGTAGGTGTGTGCCTCCAGAGAGGGAAGGCTTGGCCCACCAGTGGGGTGGTGCAGACTGCTGTGAGCTCTGAGTGTGGTGCAAGAAGAGATGCACACACAGCCGCTCGCGGGTGTGGACGACCGACGAGTGGTGCGAGTGCGAGCCGCGACTGTGCTGGAGATATGTGCCGGGCGAGAGTGCTCGGCTGCGAGAAAGTTTGTGGTGAGACGGGGCAAGACTGCCACGAGCCCACGGGGCTAAGAGGCAAGACTGCCACGAGTCCCCAAGTGGGTGGTAAATGGTTCCCGAGTGACCAGGATCGATGAGCTGTGGGTATGTGGCCTCACTGCTTTGATACCAATAATTTCTAGGCAGCTTCCTAGTGCACATGTGTATGAGGTAGCACCAGGGCACGGTGACGCACATGGAATGCCATGGATGTGGGAACCACTTGCCTTTCAAAACTCGGGCAAAACCAAGACAAGAGTGAGAGGTGAGCGAGGAAGACTTAGAAACCAGTGAGCGTGCACTCGTTGCGAGCAAGACACTCGAGCGAGCACACACTGCCACCCGGGGGTCGAGCCCGACTGCTTGGAGTTAAACCGTGCAGTGGCTACTCGCCAATGCACGGGTGAACCCGGCACGGTGGCCCCCTAAGGATCAGCACCCGGGAAATGCAGCTCCCCAAGCACTCAAGGCAAGCAAGGACAATGCAGGGCACGGCAGTAAGAATGTACGTGTCCTAGCTGTTGGTTGTTTGCGCTCATTGTGCTCTGTTGTGTCCTCCCGGCTTGTGTACATCAGCGTGCAGATGACTGACGGCAAGACTCGACGCCAGTGGAGTGTCGTCCGGTGGAGCCGACGCACGCTGAGGTCGTCTCGCTGTTCGCTGAAGCCTCCTCTCTCCGGCGACGTGTTCAGCTCCATCGGCAGGCCTCCTCGGCGGTCGCACTGCCGGCAGTCACTGCCGCCGCAGTCGCTGTCTGCATGCGTCCAGCACGTACTGTCGTGCCTGCGTCGTCGTGCACTGCCTAGGGTCCCAGTTGCGTGTTGCATGACCCTGTTTGGCAGCATAAACCGTCGTGGGCACTATCTGGGTTTAGGCTGCCATAACTCCTCGCTACTATTTTTCTAGCAGATTCTGACCGCACGGCTGCATTCGCAGCGTCGGTATTATGGTATGGTCCAGTTTTCAGGCAAAATGGACGACGCCCGGGTTTTGGGCTGTCGGCTGCCTGGCAGGCCTCACCGAGAAAACCTGCCAGCCTGAACTGAGCTATTTTCTGATTGGCTGATGGACTGAGTAACAAGCTCTACAGAGCTGGGGGGGGGGCTAGAACTTGGAGGGGTCCCCCATTGCTGTTCATTCTTCATTCCTATTCAGTCATTGTCAGTTTTCAGCTGCTTTCTGGCGCTAACTCTGGCGCGCGCGTCTCTGAGTAACAAAACCCAGAGCCTTCAGACTTAGACTCTAGAGCAGCAGACTGAGGCGGCAGCTGACTTAAGCAACGAGCGTGGAAGCCCGCACGCTGCATCAACAACGCTGCTGCCCCAACATGCTGCATAGTTTCCAGTTTGGTATCAGAGCCAGAGCGTAGCAGCAGCAGCAGAAGACTGGCGAACAGGTGCCAGACAACGCCGGCGGACTTCCCATACGCGCCAGTGCAGGGGAAATGCTGCCAGATTTTTTCCGACTGCATTGACCCTCCTGGTGGCGGCATCAGAATTTTTCCCACGGCCACTGGGCCAGGGGAAATGCTCCCGAAATTTTTCGGCAGCACTGACCCCCACGCGTGACGCGAGGAGGTGAGCGGCGGGCGGCGTCTGACGGCTGTGGGCGACGACGCACGCGGCAACGTCACCCAGGTGCAGTGACTGGCACCACCAGCAGCAGCAGGCAGAAGCAGCAGCTCGCAGCACCCTGCAGCAGTAGCAGCTCGCAGCAGTAGCAGCAGCAGCTCGCAGCAGCAGCCCGCAGCAGCAGCAGCAGCAGCCCGCAGCAGCAGCAGCTTGCAGCAACAGCAGCAGCAGCGTGCAGCAGCAGCAGCCCGCAGCAGCAGCCGGCTGCAGCAGCCCGCAGCAGCAGCACGCAGCAGCAGCAGCACGCAGCAGCTGCAGCAGCGTGCAGCAGCAGCAGCGGGCTGCAGCAGTTGCTGCAGCGAGCTGCAGCAGCCGACAGCTACAGCAGCAGCAGCTGCCAGCCGCGGCTGCTGCTGCCCGCTGCTCGCAGCGAGCGAGCAGCGAGCAGCAGCTCGCTGCTGCTGGGCGAGCAGCAGCCCGCTGCTCACAGCAGACAGCGGGCTGCTGCCCGCTGTGACAAGAAAAAAACAAAAAACAAAAAAAAGGGTGAACACAAAAAATCCCCCACCCCCGCTGCAGCAGCCTGCAGCTACAGCAAGCAGCTGCTACAGCCCGTAGCAGCTGCAGCGAGCAGCTGCTGCAGCCCGCAGCAGCTCCAGCAGCTCTCAGCTGCAGCAGCGAGCTGCAGCAGCTCGCTGCTGTAGCAGCAGCAGGCACAGCTGCTGCTGCAGCTCGCATCATGAGCAGCAGCAGCTGCAGCACCCGCAGCAGCAGCATCAGCAGCTGTAGCAACAGCAGCTGCTGCTGCAGCAGCAGCAGCAGCAGCAGCAGCAACAGCAGCAGCAGCTGCAGCAGCAACAGCAGCAGCCGCAGCAGTAGCAACAGCAGCAACAGCAGCAGCAGCAGCAGCAGCAACAGCAGCAGCAGCTGCAGCAGCAACAGCAGCAGCCGCAACAGCAGCAGCAGCAGCAACAGCAGCAGCAGCAGCAACAGCAGCAGCAGCAGCAGCAGCAGCAACAGCAGCAGCAGTAGCAGCAGTAGCAGCAGCAACTGCAGTAGCAGTAGCAGCTGCAGCAGCAGCAGCAGCGGCAGCAGCAGCAACAGCAGCAACAGCAGCAGCAGTAGCAGCAGCAGCAGCAGCAGCAACAGCAGCAGCAGCAGCAGCAACAGCTTTAGCTACAACATCATCAGCACCAACAACAGCAGCGGCGGCCCCAACATTCCCTGCTGCTAACGTCAGCACCCCTTTGTTGACGTCATTGCTGACGTCACTGCTGACATCATCAACAAAAAAAAGGGAAAAAAATAGGAACAAAGGGCAAGGGGGAAAGCACCTACAACAAGAAAAAAAAAAGGGACCCCAAGGCATGGCTGATAGTCCAGGCGAGGGGGGGGTCCTCCTCTGATGGGGGGACCCCCACCCCTCCTTTCTTGCAGCGCTTGCTGCAGCATCAGCAGCAGCAGCAGCACCCGCCGCCGCTGCAGCAGCAGCAACCGCCGCCGCCGCAGGACCAGCAGCCGCCGCCGCCGCAGCAGCAGCAGCCGCCGCCGCTGCAGCAGCAGCACCCGCCGCCGCTGCAGCAGCAGCAACCGCCGCCGCCGCAGGACCAGCAGCTGCCGCCGCCGCCGCCGCCATTGCAGCAGCAGCAGCCACCGCCTCTCCAGTAGCAGCCGCCGCCGCTATAACAGCAGCCGCCGCTCATACAGCAGCAGCCACCGCCGCTGCAGCAGCAGCAGCCGCCGCCTCTACAGCAACAGCCGCCACCGCCGCTGCAGCAGCAGCCGCCGCCCATACAGCAGCAGCCACCGCCGCAGCAGCAGGAGCAGCCGCCCCCTCCACAGCAGCAGTAGCAGCAGCAGCAGCTGCTGCTGCCGCCCGCTGGTGTCGTCGGCGGCAATCTTGACCCCCTTGCGGCTCTTCAGCAACAGCTTGCCGCCCTGACGCAGCAGCTTGCTGCGCTACAGCCGGTATCCGCCCGGACTGCCACTAGTGGTCCACCATCGTTCGTCCCTCCAGGGCACGCCAGCCCAGCTGTGTCTACTGCCACGTACTACCTGGCACAGCAGCAGACTCAGCGCCAGCGGCAGACAGTCACTTCCGTCCTTGGCCCCACTCCGGGTGCCTGCCGCAGGCAAAAGGACTTTGAGACGCCGCCGCCGCCGCTTCAGGCCGGCGAGCAGTTCCGGAGCTGGGAGCTCAGCTTCCGGATCTGGGCGCAGGGTGAGGGCCTCTGGGCATATTACACCCTCCCTTATGACTCCACCCAGGCCGACCAGCTGTATGACGCTGGTCGCGCCGTCCGTGCCCTCGTCCCAGTCGCCCCTCCAGCTTCCCACCTGGCCTTAGAGCCTTTCCTCGGCGACGTCACGGCTGGCGACATCCCAGACCCTACAGCCACCTGGCACGTCCTCACCAGGCCCTATCGCCTGTCCAGCGACGCTGAGATCAGCCGTCTGTTCCGGGAGTTCAACTCCCTGCACATGGGGGCGACCGAGACGGTCACTGCCTACTGGCAGCGGGCGGAGGATATCCTCCGTCGTCTCGGCACGTCTGCTCCGCCCCCTCTGTCCGCGCTCCTCACCATCAAGCGCGGCGCCACTAGCGACTACGCAGATGTCTTCGTCCACTACCCCCAGGACGTCCTCTCCACCATGGCGACCCAGGGCACCCTCATGCCCTGGGCATATGAGCTCTTCCTCCGCATTGAGGAAGCTCGCCAGGAGTCCCTGCTCCATCGCACGGAGGCACTCGCATCCCCTGCCGTCGCCTCCCCTACTGTCGCCTCCCCTGCTGTTGCCTTTGTGGCTGTCGCCTCTCCCGCCACAGCTACCTCATCGTCGTCGGGGATGAAGAAGAAGAGTCGGAAGAAGAAAGGCAAGGGTCAGCCGCAGCCGCAGCAGCAGCAGTCGTCGACTGGGTCCAGCGGTGGTGGCTCGGTCTGCCACAACTGTGGTCAGCCCGGGCACGGGTGGTACACGTGCCCTCTCCCGACGGACGAGGCGCACGTCATCGCTACCATGCGGCGCCAGCGGGAGCATCGTCTCGCATCTGCCGCCGTCGCCGCTGCTGGCCCTTCCACCTTGACCTCGTCCAGCGGCTCTACCACTCCGGCAGCTCCGCCTGTCCCGCAGACACCTGCGCCGCAGCAGTACTACCCGCAGCCGTCGGCGTCTCCGCTCCTTTCACCGGCGCTGTCCTCCTACTACCCGGGCTCCGGCACCGTCACTCCACATTCCGTCTACGCTCCCGGGCCCTCCTCCTGTGAGCGTCAGCTAAAGCAGTTCATCGCGCTCCAGCTCGGCGTGCCTCGCCCTCCTCCCCAGGGAAGTGCGAGTTGCATCACCTCCTGCCCTCCTGCCCAGCCCTGCATGACTGAGACTGAGCTGCGGTCGTGTCCCGTTTCCGCGTCTGTCTCATCGTCGCCCGTAGGCTCCTTTGCCCCTCTTCTTCATGATGTTGCTTGGCTNGCACGTCCTCACCAGGCCCCATCGCCTGTCCAGCGACGCTGAGATCAGCCGTCTGCTCCGGGAGTTCAACTCCCTGCACATGGGGGCGACCGAGACGGTCACTGCCTACTGGCAGCGGGCGGAGGACATCCTCCGTCGTCTCGGCATGTCTGCTCCGCCCCCTCTGTCCGCGCTCCTCACCATCAAGCGCGGCGCCACTAGCGACTACGCAGACGTCTTCGTCCACTACCCCCAGGACATCCTCTCCACCATGGCGACCCAGGGCACCCTCATGCCCTGGGCATACGAGCTCTTCCTTCGCATTGAGGAAGCTTGCCAGGAGTCCCTGCTCCATCGCACGGAAGCGCTCGCATCCCCTGTCGTCGCCTCCCCTACTGTCGCCTCCCCTGCTGTTGCCTCCGTGGCTGTCGCCTCTCCCGCCGCAGCTACCTCATCGTCGTCGGGGAAGAAGAAGAAGAGTCGGAATAAGAAAGGCAAGGGTCAGCCGCAGCAACAGCAGCAGCAGTCGTCGACTGGGTCCAGCGGTGGTGGCTCGGTCTGCCACAACTGTGGTCAGCCCGGGCATGGGTGGTACACATGCCCTCTCCCAACGGACGAGGCGCGCGTCATCGCTACCATGCGGCGCCAGCGGGAGCGTCGTCTTGCATCTCTCGCCGTCGCCGCTGCTGGCCCTTCCACCTTGACCTCGTCCAGCGGCTCTACCACTCCGGCAGCTCCGCCTGTCCCGCAGACACCTGCGCCGCAGCAGTACTACCCGCAGCCGTCGGCGTCTCCGCTCCTTTCACCGGCGCTGTCCTCCTACTACCCGGGCTCCGGCACCGTCACTCCACATTCCGTCTACGCTCCCGGGCCCTCCTCCTGTGAGCGTCAGCTAAAGCAGTTCATCGCGCTCCAGCTCGGCGTGCCTCGCCCTCCTCCCCAGGGAAGTGCGAGTTGCATCACCTCCTGCCCTCCTGCCCAGCCCTGCATGACTGAGACTGAGCTGCGGTCGTGTCCCGTTTCCGCGTCTGTCTCATCGTCGCCCGTAGGCTCCTCCGCCCCTCTTCTTGATGATGTTGCTTGGCTTGACGATTGGCAGTCCCGTTTCGCGCCTCCGTCCACCGCGTCCGCGTCCCTCGCCTGCTGCCATGTGACCGTTAGCAATCTCGCGACCCCGGTCCAGGACCCTGCTACGACCTGGATCATCGACTCCGGGGCCACGCATCACATGACGGCCTCTCGTGAGGCCTTCAGTATGCTCGGTCCTGTCGGCGATGTCTCCGGTGTCCGGACAGGTTCCGGCCAGGTGTTACCTGTCCGTGGTGTTGGCGTCGTTCATTTTCGTGGTCCTGCCGGTGACGTCTTCCTGACCGATGTCCTCTTTGTCCCTGGTCTAGAGCTCAGCCTCTTGTCCGTGACTGCCCTTGACCGCATGAGCATGGATGTAGTTCACTCGCGTGGTGTTGGCACTGTGTCGTTGCGTCCGTCTGGTCTTGTTGTTTTGCACGCCACCGCCCGTGGCAACCTGTGGCATGTTCCTCGTCTCTCCTGTTCTCCTCCCGCCTCCCCCTCGTCGGCCGCCACAGGCCATGTGCTCATCACCAGTACGCTCTCTCCTCAGCACACTCGCCTCTTGCACCGCCGCCTCTGCCACGTCCACTCTGCCGCTGTGGACAGCATGCTTCGCACCCGACCTGCCTCTGGCCTTGACCCGGAGACGTTCCCTTTCCCGTGCCCCACTGAGTGCATTGACTGCGCTCAGGGGAAGATGCACCGGTCCACGTACCCCTTGTCTGACTCCCGTGCATCCGCCCCTCTCGACCTTGTCCATTCGGATGTCATGGGCCCTCTCCCCACCGAGTCATTCGGCGAGCACGGCCGCTATGTCCTCACCCTCAAGGACGACTATTCTCGCTATCGCTGGGTCTTCTGTCTTCGGCAGAAGAGCGATGTCGCCCGGGCCATCCAGGACTGGCTTGTCCTCGCAGAGCGCGCGTGTGGCCGCTCCCTTCGCCGCTTTCGCTCCGATCGCGGTGGCGAGTACATGGGTGAGGCTACGACTTTCCTCGCCTCTCGCGGCATCCACCACGAGACATCGGCGCCATACACACCCGCCCAGAACGGTGTCTCCGAGCGGTGGATTCGGACCATGGCTGACGCCGTCCGCACCATGCGTGTCGAGTCCGGTCTCTCCGAGGGCTTCTACTTTGAAGCCATGGCTTACATGACCTGGGTCTGGAACCGGATTCCCCACGGTCCCCTTCCCCGTCAGTCCACGCCGTACCAGCATTGGTGCGGTCAGCGCGCTGACCTCCGCCCCGCTCGCGTCTGGGGTTGTGTCGCCATTGTCTGGCTGCCCGCCCCGCAGCAAGGTGGCAAGCTCTCCCCCCGCGGCCGTCCCTGCACCTTCCTCGGTGTCTCTCGTCAGTCCAAGGCCTGGCGCTNCCTCCCGGCACTGCATCATCGAGTCCCGGGATGCCCTCTTCTTCGAGGACCTGTTTCCTCGCGACCTCATTCGCTCCGGCTCGTCTGTGTCTATCCCGTCGCGTGGGGGAGTGGTGAGTCCGTCCTCCGTCCTACCGCGTCCGGGTGACACAGTCGCGTCCGCTGGTCCTCCCGGGCCAGCTGCCCCAGCCGCGTCCGATGGTCCCTCCGGGCCAGCTACACCAGTCGCATCCGCTGGTCCCTCCGGGCCAGCAGCCCCAGTCGCGTCCGCTGGTCCCTCCGGGCCAGCTGCCCCAGTCGCGTCCGCTGGTCCCTCCGGGCCAGTTGCACCAGTCGCGTCCGCTGGTCCCTCCGAGCCAGCAGCCCCAGTCGCGTCCGCTGGTCCCTCCGGGCCAGCTGCCCCAGTCGAGTCCGCTGGTCCCTCCGGGCCAGCAGCCCCAGTCGCGTCCGCTGGTCCCTCCGGGCCAGCTGCCCCAGTCGCGTCCGCTGGTCCCTCTGGGCCAGCTGCCCCAGTCGCGTCCGCTGGTCCCTCCGGGCCAGCTGTCCCAGTCGCGTCCGCTGGTCCATCCGGGCCAGCTGCCCCAGTCGCGCCCGCTGGTCCCTCCGGACCAGCTGCTCCAGTCGCGTCCGCTGGTCCCTCCGGGCCAGCTGTCCCAGTCGCGTTCGCTGGTTCCTCCGGGCCAGCTGCCCCGGTCGCGTCCGCTGGTCCCTCCGGGCCAGCTGCCCCAGTCGCGTCCGCTGGTCCCTCCGGGCCGACAGTCCCAGTCTCCTCCACTGGCCCGTCAGACTCAGCATCGTCGCCCGCCTTGCCATGTTACACACGTGGCCCCGGCGGCAGCCTCCGACCCAGGCCGTCGGTGAGCGTGCAGACCGCCGCACCGCGCTNCTGCACCCGGGCTCCGCATTGGGCTACGCCATGCTCCATCACGAGCATCGGCACGCTGTCGTGGCTGCCCTTGCGCGCATCCCACCTGGGGCGCGAGAGGCACACGCTCTCTCAGTCCGCTCCACAGCACGCCCGGAGGACCCAGCCACCTTACGCGAGGCACGAGCCTCTCCTGAGGCCGTACACTGGGACGCTGCCTGCGCCGATGAGCTCGCTGCTATCCGACAGCACCACGTATACGACCTCGTCGACCTTCCTCCAGGTCGGAAGGCTATCGGCGCCAAGTGGGTCTTTCGGCGCAAGTGGAAACCGGACGGGTCCCTGGACAAGTACAAGGCCCGCCTGACTGCCAAGGGGTTTGCCCAGGTCCCTGGGGTCGACTATGACCAGATCTTTGCCCCAGTTGGCCGGTTCTCTACCAGCCGAGCGCTCTTCAGCCTGGTCGCCCAGCATGGGTGGGAGCTGCATAAGATGGATGTGAGCAATGCTTTTCTCCATGGTTCACTGGAGGGTGAGGAGCTTTACATGGTGCAGCCACCAGGCTATGACGACGGCACCGGGAGAGTGTGGCGCCTGCGTATGGCCCTTTATGGCCTGAAGCAGTCGCCTCAGTGCTGGAACCAGGAGATCAGCAGCACGCTCCTTCGTGGTGGGCTCCATCGCAGCACCGCGGACCCTGCACTGTTTGTCAGTCCGCGAGGCCAGACTTTCGCTGTTGTTCTGGTGTACGTCGACGACCTTCTCATTGTGTCGCCAGACACGGCCGCCATCCAGCGCATCAAGGACCTGCTGCACGCCACCTACTAGATGAAGGATCTCGGGTCTGCCCGAGTCTTCCTGGGCATGGAGCTCGAGCATGACCGCTCCCAGGGCATCCTCCATGTCCATCAGGCTGCTTATGTGCAGACTCTGTCCACTCGCTTCGCCGAGGACCTGCCACTCGTGCCGAGCGCATCCTCACCCATGTCGCCCGATGGCCAGGTGAAGCTGAAGAGTCCTGACCCAGCTGTTGTGGGGGAGCCAGTTGACGTGACCACGTACCTGCGAGTCATCGGGTCACTGATGTTCCTGGCGACGACGACGCGTCCAGACATCGCGTTCGCCGTCAACCTCCTGGCCCAGTTTTCTCAGGAGCCGCGTCACCTCCACCACGAGGCCGCGATCCGAGTACTGCGCTATGTCGTCTCGACTCCTCGGCGAGGTCTCATGTTCCGCCGTCAACCGTCTGTTGTCGCAGTGGGCTACACCGACAGCGACTGGGCCGGCAGTCCGGACGGTAAGAGTCGCACAGGCTGGATCTTTCTGATTGGCGGCACGGCTGTGTCCTGGCGCAGTGGCAAGCAGGGGTGCATTGCACGCAGCACTGCTGAGGCTGAGTACGTGGCTCTTGGATCAGGCGCGTGTGAGAGTGTGTGGTTGCGTCGTCTG
>SZWC01013128.1:11185-29817 GCA_023375785.1 Penium margaritaceum
AGATATAGATATAGATATAGATATAGATATAGATATAGATATAGATATAGATATAGATATAGATATAGATATAGATATAGATATAGATATAGATATAAATATAGATATATATGTAGATATAGATATAGATATAGATATAGATATAGATGTAGATGTAGATGTAGATGTAGATGTAGATGTAGATGTAGATATAGATATAGGTATAGATATAGATATAGATATATATGTACATAGAATTATAGATATAGATATGGATATAGATATAAGTATAGATATAAGTATAGATATGGGTATAGATATAGACAAAGGTATAGATATAGATACAGATATAGATGTAGGTATAGGTATAGATATAGATATAGAAATGGATGTAGATATTGGTATACATAACGATATGGATACATATCGATATAGACACAGATATAGATTTGAGTATAGATTTGTAAGTGTATTGCACATATTTGTAAATGTAAAGATGAAAACACAATCGTCGATACGTACATTGATGTAGACATGAAAGTTTCTTTTTAGGATTTAGTATTCGGAGTTGTTTTCTGCATGGGTATTAATGTTTGGTGCAGAAATTGACTTGGTTATTGATAGGTTTCATGTGATGTTTTCCCATCCATTGCACAACTCGAGCGTTCAATCGCATGCATCCACGTTTAAGGTGTGGTGAGGAAGAGTGTGTTTGCGATGGAGGGATCAAGGTTTGTGATGGGAACGAGGGCAAAGGTGGAATCAAGGGTGGATTTGTGGACAGGGGTGAGGGGGGGCTTGTGTTAACATCTATATTGAAATGGAAGCCGTGATGTTACCAAGCAGAGGGGCAATTCCCCTCTGCTAACATCCATAAATATCGCTTATTGACAGTTAATATCTACTGATAGGTAAAGATCGAGATAGAAAGGGATATCCAAAGAAACAGAGAAAATTTACGGTTGAAATGGAAAGAGATATGGGAGAAGTGGAGTACTAAAGAGAGAGGTATACGAACTCTCACAATAAAAAAATACATGGATGTAGAACAAGTTGCTGGAAAATATGGTGCTGTCAACCTATTTCACCTGTTACTTTACAAAAAATAAAACACATCCTTATGGTCATTCCATAAATGATTTATCTAAGGAGACTTTCAACTGTAGCTCGGACCGAGGTAGTGTATGGATCTCTTCGTCATAGATCGGCGCAGCGTTGCAGTGGGTATGCGAGGTGTAAATTTTCTCTTCACTCATTTTTTTGGTGGTGGATATCCGGAGTCTTCTTTTTTTAAGAGTGTCCCTGTAACGGGTGAAGACTCCAGCTCCTGCTCTGAAGTCGTCGTTGGAGTATGCAGAATGGCGTTCTCAGTCTGCGTCAGGGGTTTACCCCCTTCGCAAGACTGAGGGGCAACCGTCATCAACGACCCAGAGCAGGGAGACTCAAATGTTTCGAGTCTCCGGAGGCCCATTTCCGTTTTTCACCAAACCCCTGGTCTTGGGACCCAAACCGGGGATTTTCACCTCGAAATCGTGTGTTTGCACGAGTTATTCCGTTTATTTTATGTCGGAAATCGCCGTAAACGAATTTCGATTTCCATTTTGCTGTTCTGGCGCGAAATCATCGCGTGCGAGGCACGCTAGCGATTTCGCGCCACCTTTCTCAACCTCACCCACGCTCCCCCTATCCCTCATCCTCTCTTACTCATTTGCAAGGAGGGCAAGGGGGGGCGAGGGCACGAGGCCACGAGGCCTCACCCTCAAGGCCCTCGTGGCCCCTCAGCCGCCGATCGGGCTGAGGCCGCGATCGGCGGCTGGTGGCTGGCCGGTCGGTGGCCGGCCGGTCGCTTGGCCGGCCGCCGGCCGTCCAGCCGGCAGGCAGTGAGCTGGCCGACAGCCAGCAAAGTGCTGGCCGCTGGCCAGCCCTCGCTGACGCGAGGGGTGGTGCGCAACCACCCCTCGCTTCAGCGAGGAGAGAGGGCCGAACCGGCCCTCCCGATACATTCCTACCCACTTTTTGTGAACCGTCCCGGTTCATGAACAACAAGTAGGATTGTCTGTCAGTGAGTCATCAACATTGTGAAAGAAAATTAATGATTTCAATCACCAGCTAGAAATAAACACGTGCATGGTACTTAGATCTAAGCTGTAGCTTGTAGGTCAACACGGCTAGCAGCCTCCCCCCTTTAGGCTGGAGCGTCTGCGCGACAACCATGTTGGGCATCCCCAACCTCCTATGGTCGCTGTCCATGATTGCTACCCTGTGGGAATGTTGTTCACTTTTTCCGCGTTCAGGTGGTACCAACTGCCATGCGTTGATCCGTGCGAGTTGCAAGCTTGCTCCAGTACTCGTTGATCACCCCTGTGGGTAACCAAGATTCGGGCTCCCATGAATGATGTTCAGGTCCACAACCGGCCAAATGAACGAGGTACTCCCTGACAATGCGCGACCGAAGAGTACGCTCTCGGTGCTGGAGTAGGCAAAGGACCTCGTATTGGGCATTGGCAGCCAGGACCGTTGGCGCTGGCTGAATGGTTCCTTCTACCGTGTATGGAGCTAGTTGGCTCACATGAAACACGTCATGTATCTTTATACTCGGCGGAAGTAGCAATCGGTATGCAACTGGCCCGATGCGTGCCACAACGGGAAACGGCCCAATCCACTTCGGGAGAAGTTTTCTTGCCCCTGGCGACTTCAACCAAAGGTTTTTAGTGCTAAGCAGCACTTTGTCACCGATGTCAAACGAGACCTCCCGGCGACCTTTGTCGGCATATGCCTTCTGTCGCTGCCAAGCTGCTTGAAGGTGACCCTTCGCCTCCTGTAACAAGGAGTCGATGTGCTCATATGCTGTTGAGCGAAAGGAACGTGCCCTTTTGTACTCCTACTCTTCACCAATTAAGAGGGTACCACTGGATGCCGACCACTGTTCAACATAAACGGTGTGAATTGTGTGGACTCGTTCACCGAGTTGTTCACCGCAAACTCTGCCGGTGCTAGGAATTCGTCACAATCATGCATGGCAAGGTCTACATACATGCGGAGCATGTGCTCCAGAGTGCGATTCATGCACTCAGTTTGTCTATCAGTTTGAGGGTGAAATACTTTCCACATTTGTGATTCACTATCGAGGTATTCGTGCATCTTTTGCCACAACTTACTAGCAAATGTTTGATCTCGATCGGAGACAATGCGCAACGGCAAGCCGTGGTACTTTACGACACCCTCAAAGAAGAGACGAGCGGTCTCCTCTCCGTTCACGTCAGTAGCTGTAGGAATGAAGTGTGTCATCTTTGTCAAAAGATCCACAACCACTAGTATTGCATCATGGCCACGAGCCGTGTCCGGAAGACTAGTAATGAAGTCCATGCTGACGCATTCCCATGGAGTCCGAGGAATGGGAAGCTGTTGGAGGAGTCCAGCAGGCTTTTGTTACTAGCCTTATTCCGAAGACATGGGTCGCATGTCATGGAATACTTACGGACATCAACACTCCACCATGGCCACCAATAGTGGTCCAAGAGTGCCTGTCTGGTCTTTTGGGGTCCCACGTGACCTGCTACCGGCGGGTCGTGGAACTGGGAGATAACCTTTGCTCAAAGGTGTCCCGAGTTTGGCACAACAACTTGTTCTCCGTCCCAGAAGATTCCTGCGGCCTCCACCAAGCCGTACTTGTCCAGATTTTGAGAGTCTTGGCACCAAGAATCCACATAGTATCCCATCCGCATCCTGTTTACAAAATCGTTGTAATGGATAATCTCTCGTGGTGGTTGTCGCAGAGGTGCAGGGGGATCTGGTGGTTGTACTGTTGCTGTTGCAATGGCGATAAAACACCCACTGACCTCGGTGGTTGCTTTGATTTCCATAGGCTGTCGGCTTAGTGGATCGGCCACATTGATGCGTCCTAGCCGATATTCCCATGTGAACGAGAATCGACTGAAGTATTCGCTCCAACGCGCCTGACATCTTGACAGGTTCAATTGCGTTTGGAAAAACACCGATGGATTATGGTCGGTCACGACCGTCACACCCCCTTCAGCACTCTCGAGGTAGGAACGCCACATCTTGAAAGTGTGTACTATCGCAAGGAGCTCTTGATCCCCAGTCGTGTACCACGTTTCCGCGGGAATGAGCTTCCGGCTCTCATACGCAACTGGGTGACCGTTCCGCATGAGGACGGCGCCGAGTCCTACTACCGACGCATCACATCGAACCTCCCACGGTTGCGATGGATCCGGAAGAGCTAGGACGGGCGCCGTAGATAGGAGCTCTTTGACCTTGAGAAAAGTGTTCTCGCAATCAAGTGTCCATTCCAAACGTACATCTTTTCGCATGAGCCTGGTTAGCTGTGCTAGTAGGGTTGAATACCCTTGCATAAACCATCGAAAGTAGTTTGCAAGGCCGAGGAAAGACCGTATGTGCCCAACATTATCCGGACGTGGCCAGTCCACAATGGCTTGGACCTTTCGTGGGTCGACACAGATGCCGTCCTTGCCGACAATATGTCCAAGGTATTCGAGTTCATCTTATGCAAACTTGCACTTGCTCACTTTCGCATAGAACTTTTGTTCCCGAAGGATTGCGAGAACTTCGCGTAGATGTTCTATGTGCTCTTCCATTGATTTGGAGAAAACCAGGTTGTTGTCCAGGTAAACCAAGACAAACTGTCTGAGTTGTTTGGCGAACGTTTGGTTCATTTCTCCTCGGAAGGTTGCCAGAGCATTTGTAAGCCCGAAGCATAACACTCAGAACTGATAGTATCCCATGCGCGTTCAAAACGCGGTTTTGGGCACATCATCTTTCGTGATGCAGATTTGATGGTACCCTTGAGACAAATCCAAGGACGAAAATACGCCTTGGAGTTGGTAAAAAAGGTCCTCAATCCGCGGTAAGGGGAATCGATTTTTCACCGTCAGCTTGTTCAACGCCCGGTAATCCACGCACATGCATAAACCATCGTCCTTTTTTTCACAAAAAAGATTGGCACACTGTACGATGAGCTACTGGGCTCGATCCACCCCTTTGCAAGGTCCTATTTGATTTGGCGTTCGGCCTCTCACCTTCCTTCTAGACTAAGGCGATACATGGATCTGAACGGAGGAGTCGCCTCCGGTTGCAGCGGAATCGTGTGGCCATGTTTCTTTCTGGTGGAAGCCCAGCCGGTGGGTCTTGGAATACATCGGAGAACTCCGCCAATAGAGATCTGATCTCTTGTGATGTGTCTTCCGTCACGTCCTCCTCCACTTTTTGCAGCTGATCCAAGAAGTATCGACAACCTTGTCAAAAACGTCTCTTGATCTGTATTGGAGACAAGCTGTCATGGACTTTGAGTCGGGTCGGTGATAATTCCATACTCGGAATCAACTTAGAGCAGCGTTGTCCTTTTCGGAGGATCAAACGCTTTGATTCAAAGCACATTAGTGCCTTGTTGTCACGGAGCCAAGGGTCACCTAGCACAATGTCAAATGGGTCAAGAAGGTCAAGTACCTTCAACGTGACACTCTGTGTGTACCCTTGAATACAAATTTTTGCTTTACAAGTATCGATCACGAGCACCGTACGGTTGTCACCGACAACAACTGCGCCGTTTGATGGCTTGTACCTCAAGCCAACCTGTCACGTAAAGCCAAGGCTAACAAAAGAGTCATCCCCTCTAGTGTCAGCAAGTACGTTCAAGGGAGCACCAGCTAGGTGTCCTTTGAACTGCATCGTCATGTTGTCCCCACTCTTCTGAGTGAACAGACTCGATGACGGCAAGCCGAGTTTGTGATAAACACAGAATCTGTACGATGGGCGTCGCAACTCCCATGATTCACCCACGCCAGTCCACATCTTGTGGGTACGTGTGAATTCGGCTAGCACCTTCCAGTCTTTAAATTTGACTGAATCAAAATCGTCGACTAAGGGTATTGCGAACGTGATTGAACTCATTGCTTTGAGGGTATTTGCTTCAATCACTGTGTCACACAACTCTTGGACAGTGGTCGGTGTCACCACCGCTTAGCATGTACAATCATGCATCTTGTCCGGAGATGCAAGGTTTAGTGGGCAATGTCGGTCAGCAAGTGTAGAAAGCGGTTCAACAAGAGGAGAAAAGACAACAGAGAAATTTGAACTCGTCAAAAACTCAAATTGTTTAACATCCTCATCTGAAAACATGAACCCACACTCGTGATCCAGTTTTACCCCTCGGTGGTCCCCGCTGATGTCACTCAGGGGTGGGGAAAACCCGCCCCACGGCCCTGTCCGTTACCACGGCCGGGCCCATTGCCGCGACCGCGACCCTGTCCACGGTCCTGTCCGCGGCCTCCTGCTGCACCATCCCCTTGAGGTGCTACTGTTGCAGCTAATGCCGCGGCCTCTTGTCCAACCCCAGTAACCTGAGAGCACTGAGCCCTAAAGTGGCCCGGCTGCATGCCGTTGTGGTAGAGCCCTTCGCGGAAGGATGTGTTGCAACACTTACGTGCCGCCTGCAGCTTGTCATTCTCGTGGATGTACTTGTTGTTGGGACCCTTGTATCCACAAGCCTTCTTGGCTGGAGGGTTTGCAGGCTGCTTGTCCTTGGCCCCGCCTCGTTGTCCGGCTGACCCACCAGCCCCTGCAGCGTCCATGCGCATGCCGCGGCGTTGCTGTGCACGTGCGTTCGGCCGTGCATCAGAGTAGTGCTTCGGGTTCGCCGAATACACTTCGCTCATGTAGTCGCACAACGCCCTCCAGCTTGTCCAAGCTTGGCCAGTGGCTGTCGTGGTGGTCTTGTCCTTCAGCTTCTCGCTGGCGAGACAATGCAGCATGCACTCTGGGTACTTGAAGGTATGATTCTCATCGCCCTCGGTGAAGCTTTTGGCTTCTTCCACGAGTGTGGTGAACTCGCTCAAGTAGGATTCGAGTGAGCTCCCCAGCTGCCTGAAGTCCTTGATCTTGTGGAAGATGTGCTGCGCCTCCTCACGTTGGGTGCACTTCTTGCGCATGATCACGCAGAAGGCCTCCCACGGCATGGGCAGCCACTCGAGGTGCGGCTGCTGTGTAGTCCACTCCTTCACCACATACTTGAAGAGTTTGTCTTCAAGCCGCGTCGTGGCAAGGTTGCCCCACAGGCTGAGTGGAGCCTTGTGGACACGTAGGACGTGCTCCATGCGGTTCAGCCAGTCGGTCAGCTTCACGCCCTTCCAGAAGATCTCCACACTATGGAGGAAGGACGTGTTCATGACCGACCCCGAAGGCATCGAGGTAGGCAAGTCGTCGCTGCCACCGGCAGTGGCATCTGCAGGTCCAGGACGCTGCGCTTGCTGCTGCATCTGTACCTGGGTCACGCTCTGTAACGCCTTGTCGAGGTCGTTGCATCGGCGGCTTGCCTCATGGACGGCCAGGCGCTGCAGCTGGTGATCACGGTCAAGGTCCGTGATGCTTTGCCTGATGTGGGCTAGCAGGTTTGTGAACGCAAACTTGAGCTCTGATGTTGTCAGAGCATTGGCGATAGCCTCGAGGGCCTTGCGTTTTCCATGCACCCTTACCCACTGCAAGAGGGTACGATTCGCATACACGCCTCCAAGGAGTCCCACCTTTCGGAGGAGACTGTCGTCGGCGACAACGCTGGAGTGGGCGCTGCCTTGCTCCATTGCGGTCGCATCGTAGGAAGGAGGGTCTGCCCCCATTCCTTCGAGCAGTGTCGTATCTCCACCATCGGTGGTGATCTTAAGTCAGCCTGCGGCCTCGGCAGCAAACTCCGAAAGCCTATGACGGTCATCGCGAATTGCCTTCGCGGCGATGTCGTCCGGCTCGTTCTCGCGGAACTTCCCGTGCGGCTGCAATTAGCGTCCTTGCTGCTCTCGGCAGTCTTGCTGCCATCAGCAGCTCCAGGCGATGCGGTGGACGTCTTGCCCTTCTCGAGCAATCGGATCGGGTTTGTCGCACGACGGTGGCTATGGTCACGATCCTCGTTGCCTGCACCATCGTCGGCGTCGTGCTCTTCGTCCGGATATCCCCCTTGGAGATCCTCCTCCATCGCGTCGTCCGTCCCGTGGGGGTCGTCCACATGCAAGCCGACGTGCTCGTCGAGCCCCTTTTTGGCCTCCGCACGCTGCTCGGTATCGCCAAGGTTGGCGTTGGTTGCCTTCGGCGGTAGGTTTGCCCTTCGCGATACGGTTGCCTTTGGGTTGGCAACCGTGCTCGCGGCGGCGGCTCCCAAGTTTTGGAATCCGCCGAGAGCTTGTGGTGAGGCCATCACTATCTTGCCCTTGTTTGTCTTGGACGGTCCGGCACTTGCCATCTCGTCGTTTGTGCAACTAGCACGTGAAGGTCGTTGTGAGGATCACCCCACAACTTTTAGGAGGAATCGCCTCCTACAATCTAGCTCTCACGATCGGCGAGGCAATTTCAATTGAAACTTCTATTTTCCTAGGCCGCCACGTTGGCACAAGTTCGTGGGTTTAGAATCCAGTCCTAAGCCGTGACTCACGGCACTTGGTAGTAACTAGGATCTAGGAAAACAGAAATTAACAACACAAGGGAGTAACTAGAAGTGTGAGTATCGCTTACAAATCCAGGCAAAAGAGTAAGAACACAAGCAAGTTTAAGGTCAAGAGCAAAACGACCAATTTCTTCTTGACTTCTTGTCTTCTTGTCTTCTGGTCTTCTTTGGTCTCTTCTTGCGTCTTCTTGGCACGTCACACGCCCCTTGGCGGCGTCCTCCTTGAGCCGACGGCGTTGGGGGAGCCGCCAAAAGACCCCAAGGTGTAGTCCGCTCTCTTTTTAGGATGCTCTCAGGCCGTGAGAGTCCCTCAACTTGGGCTAGGGTGCTGTCCCAATTTTTGGATGAAGGGATTTTGAAGGAGCCTTGACAATGGGGAGGATGTTATGGTTTTTTAGGGTGGGAACTCCCCACCCCGTCCCACAAAAATCCTTCCAGCCCTTTGGAAGTGAAAGGGGGCTGGAAGGAAGAGTCTCCATCAAGTAGAGCTTTTTTCAAGCTCTTGAACGCACTTTACGACGCTTCAATCCGTGGATTGTAGATGCCGTAGTCCCTTCTGACATTTCTGCTGCTGCTTGCAGCTGTCGGCGGTGTTTTATATCTGACGTAGCCGCCGTTTCCGTCAAACCCTTAGTCGCGAGGGTCGTCTGGCTCTGAGAACCACTGTAACGGGTTGAGTCTCCAGATCCTGCTCTGAAGTCGTCGTTGGAGTTCGCAGAAAGGCATTCTCAGTCCGCGTCAGGGGCTTACCCCCTTCGCAAGACTGAGGGACAATCGTTATCAACGACCCAGAGCAAGGAGACTGAAATATTTCGAGTCTCCGGAGGCCCATTTCCGTTTTCAACCAAACCCCTGGTCTTGGGACCCAAACCGGGGGTTTTCTACCTTGAACTCGTGTGTTTCCACGAGTTATTCCGTTTGTTTTATGTCGAAGTTCGTCGTAAACGAACTTCAATTTCCAATTTGCCGTTCTGGCGCGAAATTGTCGCGTGCGAGGCACGCTGGCGATTTCGCGCCAGCTTTCTCGACCTCACCCTCGCTCCACCTATCCCTCATCCTCTCTTGCTCGTTTGCAAGGAGGGCGAGGGGGGGCGAGGGCATGAGGCCACGAGGCCTCGCCCTCGAGGCCTTCATGGCCCCTTAGCCGCCGATCGGGCTGAGGCCGCGATCGGCGGCTGGCCGCTGGCCGGCCGGTGGCCGGCCGGTCGCTTGGCCGGCCGCCGGCCGTCCAGCCGGCCGGCAGCGAGCTGGCCGGCGGCCAGCAAAGTGCTGGCTGCTGGCCAGCCCTCGCTGACGCGAGGGGTGGTGCGCAACCACCCCTCACTTCAACGAGGAGGGAGGGCCGAACCGGCCCTCCCGCTACAGTCCCTCAAACAATTTTTTCGCTTTTCCTAGATGTTAGAAGTATCTTTCTGCCAAAGTGGCCACCCTATTCAATTCATGCAAAATTTGCATTTGTTGTACATTAGTTGCAGAAGTAGCGGGTATAAGTGAAAAGTACCCAATTCTATGACTCTATCTGACGATAAACTGTCAGCTTTGACTCATGTTCTCCAGTTTCAAATCAAGAAGCCAGTCTTGGGCATGGTGAAGAATTTGCTCGATTCGCGCTATAACCTCAGAGGTGTGGCAACTCGTTGAGACTCTCCTGATTCTTACAATTTGTGAAAAAAAATCATTCAAAGTCCAGAAGTTTCATTTCAGTCATGTTTACGTGGAATATCATGCGATCAAAGGGGTTGTTCGTCCTCCGGACAACATTGGATGATGCGGCTCCATATGGCAGCCCGTTCTGCTCCATCGTCAAGAGAAGGGTCCTGAAAGCCAATCTCATCAGCCGCAGATCCCTTTCGTTTGATCTTGATGACTACTGGGCCCTACAAATGGATCCTCCTTGTCAGAATCTCGATCCAACAGAGTCCACTTTCGTCACAAGCTCTTGACCGACCGGAGCGTAGGCCGAGTCATCACCAAAACGTTTTTGGTGTTCAACATTGAAATTAAAACACCTTGTCCCATGTTGTTTGCCTTGTAAATACAAAATTTTCCTATTGTTGCTTGATTATTGGATGATTGCCGTGCCGATTTGTCGACCCATGCAACGAGCCAAGTCCTTGTCAGATGAGGAGTCACCGGCCGATACAACAGTCGGCAAACTTGAGTTGCGAGGGTTTTTTACGTGCCCTTGCATTGGTTGCCACCCCAATCCAGGCTCCCTTGATGATGGATCCAGCAACGCGGCTACTCGCGTTGGGACTTCTGATGAATCCGAGCCCCTATGTTAAACTATCCCAATCAAAGTAAGCCACATCAATATAATCATGACATCACTCCACTTTCAAAAGCATGAGATTAGAGTTGAACACATGCATATTACCTATAAAATCATGATCTCACACCGACACTCAATGGTCTAGGACGTAAACTTGTGGCCACAATCAGGAAAAAGAAGACAAAAAACACTCTACACAAGATTTCTACCAAACAAGTTGAGCAGCCTCATCAACGCCAACTCACCAATTCTCGAAGTATGTTGAGTCCTCGCAACCTTGGAGATCCCATCGCCGAAATTGTTGGTGGTCCAGAATTGCAAGAATGCAGCATAAGAAGGAAGGTATAGGAAACAAGTAGGGAATGTGTAAAATGGTTCTGAGCTTACATGTCTCACGAGGAAAAAACGTTGAACATTGTAAATGTGCACTCAATGATAGGTTTAAAAAAAAAATGATTGATTTCATTTGTCCTGATTTCATAAGTTTTGCCCTGATTTCCAAAGTTTTGCCCTGATTTCCAAAGTTTTGCCCTGATTTCCAATGTTTTGCCCTGATTTCCAAGGCATGCCATATTTGTCCCATTTGCACAAATAAGCTGCAAAACAGTGTAACACAAACTTCTACGATAAGATGACAACAAATTTTCCGGACCATGAATGGCACAAAAGGTGGAAAGTTAGGGATCATCGCTTGCTACGATTTTTGGCATAGCATTCTACATTAAAAGCTTATGGTTTAAAAAATGATTGCATAGACTCCATGGTACCATCTAGGTGACACTGTGTGTAGTGAGTCCACCGGGTTCAAGTTTGGTCATCACAGTTGAAAACCAAAACAAGCCTATTGCAAACAGGCAACTAGAGCAGGTGGTGTGAGAAGAAATTTCTTACAACTGGGGTTCTCACATGTATTGAAAATTACACAATGAAGTATGCGACAAGATCCATGGAACGTAATTTTACCTGTATTTCTTGTGGTGCTGAAAACTAATCAGTTTGGACCACCGATGCTCAGGCGTAATCTAGGGAAAGAACCATGTACTATCCAAGAGATTTGTGCTAGTTGAAATAGCCATCAATTTGTACATCAATGAACATATGTTGTTGAAAAGCTCTCACTAGTTCTGCACCATGTTATAGTCTTATCTCTTGACAAACTACTAAGTCACCATGCCTCTTCATCCGTGTTCAAGAATGTCTTAGGCATTGTAATTTGTGCCATCTTTTGATTAACAAGGCTGTGGAACAGGTACATGCCTGCGGAGGAAGTGCTTTCTTGTTTACTAGTAATGAAAAGAATATTCGATCAGATTTTTTAAGCAGGTACCAAGCAAAAATGATTCTTTTTGCATTCAAGCGTGGGTGGGGACACGTGGTCTTTTTGGAAAACCATCATTTCTCCAAAACCAGCTATTAGTCAACTATTTCAATTGCATAAAATGTGACTTTTGACAAGCAATTGTAGTAGATAAAATCTAAGACAACCTTCATGAAATCATGATAACGACTAATTTCATCATGGGAACTGAGAAGAATTATTGTGCGAACAGATCCCATTCTTGACGCCACCAAAGACACAATTACAAACATGTTTCCCTTTATTACAGAGGAAAATTGGACAATCGCTCCAGTTACGACTGACAGCGTCAAAAGTAGGACCATCAGCTTTATTGACTTGCGAATAGCCAAGTCATTCTTGCGCAGGAATGTGTGGGTTTTAATCCTGAGTTCTTACGGCCAGTCACCATGAAGGAGATGTGGACATGTATCATTGTCGAACTTGTTTAGCATGACAATATGGCAATCCACCTGAAACATCCACACACAAATTCCTTCAAATGTTTGTAGGATTATGTGAATCTTTGCATGTCACATACATCGGCTCAGAGGTAGAATGCATTGGTCGACAATGTGAGAGATGTTATGTGAGCTATTAATCTGGATTCTCCTTTATCGTGATACATTTGGACGTCCTTTAAATTTAATCACAAAAGTATGTACCATGAGAACTTGAGCCCTTGAGGCCAATCTCTTTTGTTGTCATCATTTACCCTAGCAATGGAGACTTACATCTTCTATAGTGTGCACCGTCAGTCATTTTAGGATTCCAAGACTAAATGATTCAAGGAGAGCTGGCCAAATTTATGGTTCACTCGCAAGTTGGGTGTTGCTCTCGATGACTTCTGCATTAAGTGTACTTAATTGGCATTGGTCCTCCATACCACCTTGAGTTGTAAAAGATGGTTCTTGAGACCCTCAAATGTTAAAGAGTTCTAGTACAAATCCTTGTGAATTCTCACCTCTTGGCTTGTGCTTCAAACCGTTGTTCTTTGTCTTATCCCAACATGTACCATAAGAGGCAAGGGATTTGCAAAGCCCACTGGGTCCATCACCAGATTGGTTTTCAGAGTCGTATGCCTTGTGTTTTTGCTACAGAGCCAAAAACTTCTATTGTTGCTGCAACTTCCACTGTTTAAGTAGCTTCATGTATTACATGTTTGTTTTCCCTCCATTACCATGACCTTTGCCACGTTAGTACTCCTGTCTTACTGTGCTTGCTTCTTTAACTTTCATCATTGGGAGGTATGCAATACTTGTGATAGAGAAAATGCACGAAAGACTTATGCATGGATGTCATTTTTCATTGAAGTCATTGGTTGTCCCTCCAACACCACAACGCTTTGACATCAAGTGTTATGCCAAGCAAAATGTACGTAGAAAACGAGGTATAACATATGGAGGAAAACAGGTGTGGGAAAACAAGAGACTTGATCAACTTCAAATGAGGATTAAGCGAACTTTTATGACAAGAACGAGAAGTTATGAGAGCATGTATTCTAACTCAAAAGGGAGAATGAGGCATACAATGGTTCCCAGGCACTCAAGGCAAGCATTGCAACCGACTTTGCTTCGTGAGTGGTTGCTTCAAGTAAATCAACCAAGAAGTAAGGGGGTTTTGAGAATCTTAGGCCATGTTTTAAGGAAATTCTTGTCTTGTTGCGAAATTGACTGAACATTATCAAGACCTTGATATAATTTTTTGTTTTTGTGTCCTCCACCAAGCAAGGTGGTCAAGTCTTTGTGGTACTTTTGGAAACAAATGACAAGAGTTCAGTGGATATGGCCAAAAAGCACCAATTTGATCGCATGAAGATGTTGAAGTCACTCGTTGGTGGGCCACAACTGAGATGATATGCATGTGCATGCACATAGTTTAGGGACTTGTGAAATCCCGGGGCGTAGTAATGAAATCTCCCTTTCAAACACTGAAGCATTCTCTAGTATTAGTAGATCTACCTTATGAGGTATTTTTCTTTCCTAGGTTGAACACACTTGTAATCGGTACAATACATTCGATGTCAAAGGGTCTTCCTCTCTACACCTACTGTTGGTTACTACGAGGGGCAAGTGTCCCCTTCCCTCCTATCAAAAATACGTTCATCGTTTAAAGGAACAATTATGTTTCGTGGGACCAACTCCTAAAATACAACCAGATCTTCCACAACCCGTCACATATGGGTAAATATGCCTCCTCCATCACCACACTCACCCATAAATGGACACCAATATAACATCACACATTACCACCCAATCTCTCCTTTGAATGTAAGGTATAAATTGTTGGCCAAACTTCTCACAAACCCTCGGGCCAAGTTTCTCCCATACCTCATCCATCAAGGTGAGATATGCTTTTGCATTTGAAGAAACATCTAGCATGCAATCTCTCAGCTATATGATGTTCATCCATGGGTGTCCTGCACAATTTCTCCCCGTTACTACCCAGTGAGAGACTTTGACAAGGCATACGACCCCCAGAACTGAGTCTATTTGTATGCAACCCTCACAAACCTTGGCCTCTTCAACTACTTCATAAAGTGGATCAAGATACTCCGCCATCACACACAGTTAATTCTAGGTAAATGGACACCTCAATCCCTTCATCACTCTTTCCTCTAGAGTATGACAAGGCTACTAGATTCCATTGCTACTCTTCATTTGTGCGACGGAACCTACCAAAGACTCATCATGATATCACCTTCGAGGAATCTTCATTGCTTTGCGCACTATAGACTTGTCATTTTTTCAAAATGCAATTCATGTTACTCTATCCTCACTTCTGACAAAGAATGTCAAATAGATACTTGATGACTTTGAGCGCATGCTCTCTACACAAGTCTTCGCTTGACCCATCGTAAGAGAAACCTCATCCGTATATGCCTCCACACGCCGTTCACTGAATATCACATTTTCTAATCTTCCAAGCACATTGAAAAATTCTAGGATATCTCTTCCTTCAAGCTTATAACTCCAAACTCACTTGGAATTCAATGTTGCGAATCCTTCAACTTTCTGTCCTCCTTAGAAAAAAAAACGGCTCCCATTCATGCCAAGGTAATACCAATAAACGTGTGCCTCAGCTCCAAATTCCTCTATTATTGCTACATCTCCTGTCCAATACCGACCTACCTTCAACAGATCAATACTCTCCTTTTTTTATTTATTTCCTCTAAGACATGAAGGGATGGTGATTAAAGTGGAATAAGATTTTACTCTCTTGAGGCAGTATCAGCCAAAGTCATCTACTCACAAAGGAAGGTGGTTTGTCTAGTGGCATCACTATTGGTGACATCATGACGTGATCTCTCTCATCCTGGTTCTTATGTCAACTATGTACCCTCTAAAACTTTAAAAAATAAAAACCTCTCTCATACGGACGTATTCTAGCCACACGATCCTATTTTTCCCGTGCATACCCCATCTATCCTTACTAATCAAAGACCTCATTCGCATACAAGTGGAATTGATATTCAAGTTTCCTAAGGGGGACAACAGAGGCATATGTTCATATGCGTCTGCTGTCCCCCTTAAAGAAGAACCCATCGGCCTCGCCCTCCATACTCTTTTGTGGGCCGAAAAATTCATTACCAACTCCTCCCACCTACCAAGATACATCCTTGCTTACTTACATGACATGATTCCTCCCCACAATATGAAAAAAACTGAATGGAAAAGCTTCCAGAAACAGAATCATGCTCCAATCCTGCTAACCATCATACTGAATTTTTCTAGATTGGCTCAAGTGCCTGCCCCATTATCTAGAAGAGAAAACAATTTGGCATAGTTTCCTCCTCTATGGACGATTGCACCCCATCTTGATACGTGTGTAGACCTTTTTCAGTGGTTTTTTCTCTTCTTTTTTTTCCGCGACACACCACCTAAGATCATTGAGCTCCTTCTAGGACGACGAATGTCAAAGTTTTTTTATGCTGCGTGGACTATTTGTCACGCTATGCTTTTCCATATCATATTACAAGAAGGATGGGCGGACCCCCTTCTATCCACATGCGTGAAAATAGCCGCAGAATTCCCCATGGAATACCAAAGACACATATTTCTTGTCTCCTTCCTATTAGAAGGCAAGAATTCATAACAATCGTGTGCCTCACTCAAACATGTTGAAAATGGTTTTGCTACGGCCCTCTTTATGAACTATTATTTAGAAACTGAGGCAGTAAAACTTCTCTGATAACCCAGTTAAATTTTTTTGGAAGCATCCCAACCTTCACTCTCTGTGATCTTGTCCTTGGGGGCTGGGTTCAACCCCCCGGGCTCGCTTTTGCTTTTGTTTCCTTCCTCAGTCGGTGACAGCCAGGGGTGAAAGCAGTGATCATCGCTGCGTTTTCATCTCCCGCAAGCCTTTTCTCCGACGTTGCCACTCGAATCGGACGATACGAGACGCCTTGCGACGCCAGTGATTGACACGCGTCGATTAATGTGAGGGTATGAGTCTGGCAGCAGCGACCCACAGGTTCCTTTTCCGTCGTGGTGCATGTCGCCGAAGACGCCCTTGATTTCATACGCTACCTACCTCCTGGTGCTAGCCTGCGGTGGAACCTGCATGAACTCTTCGTGTTTCGCTGAAGACAAGCAACACCTGGGAAGTCCTGGTCGCATAAATGCGAACAGGACTTCCAAGGAGCGAGGGCTACTCTCCCCTTCTCTTCGATTCAACATGCAGCAAGCGGCCGAGGAACGAGGCCTTTCTTCGAGCCAGTGCCACTATAGGTGCGGTCACGTGCTGGCTGCGATCTTTCATGACTTGTCTTGATTCTTCTTGCGTCAAAGAAACGGCCACCGTGCAACTGGCATTTTCTTGAAGTCTTTGAGCAGCCTCCTTGCAGGGAGCCAGCATGCTATCTCGAAATTGATGGCGGTTCCTGCCTTGCGAAAGAATGTGGCAAGCTTCGGTTCAGAGGCGTCTCACAAGACCCTGCCGGACGGTGGGAGGCATACATGTACCACTACAGGCGGAAGATGTGAGCTTTCTTCAGGTGTGCCGATTGATCCTTCCGCGTCTTTCTCTCCGCGTCTTTCGACTGTTAATGCTTGTGCTTCCCGCACGTAGTTTCAGATACCTTGGCAATTGGGAGACAGCGCTCGATGCGGCACGAGCGCATGACATGGCTGTCATCAGCGTCTTTGGTCCAAACGCACTCACCCTCAACTTTCCAGCAACAGGTGCGAGCATCCTTCTTTTCTGCGTGTATAATGATGTGAAACATCTCTTCACCTCACTCTCAATAATGAAAGTGCTGATGACATTGTGCAGATTATGCCAAGGACCTCGAGGTCCTGCAAGAAGGACCCGCCAGGAAAGTAATTGATCAGCTTCGCAAGGAGGCCAAGTCTAGGCGTCGAGGCCCAGGCGGAGATGAAAACAGCAAGGAAGGGGTTCTAAATCGTAAGTCCGATCCCTTCTGTGGCCGTGCGCATTCTTTTTCCAGTCTGTCTTTGTCCCTCTTTTTTTGTGCGGTCTTTCTACCGAGTAGACTGCATGCCTATCGATAACTGATGTTCACGAAGAAGTGTGTATCAGCTTTTGATAGGCATGCTCGACCCCTCACCCCCCACTTTCCTTTTCCTCCCTCTCCCATGCAGGCTTGGTGACTCCAGCCCTCCGTCCGTACCCCGGAAACTTTGAGAATAGTTTCCAGGAAAACAGCAAAGCATTCCACCTACCGAACAGCTGGACCTCTAAAGAGTCTGGCAAGAAGCAGTCTGCAGCTCATCAGCGTGTTCTTGCAGCGCCACCAGGATGCTGCCTCACACTTGGAAGGAAGCCTTCCTCCTCCTCGAAAAGGCCCCAAGGGTCGCAACGTTCAGAGCGGGACAAGCGCAGGAAAGCTATAAGTGACATCAGTGAAGGGTGAGTCCGCCTCACTTTCCATCAGGTGCGGGCGCTTTTAATGGTTCAAGGGTGCGATCATGCAACCACTCATGGCTGGTTTCACCGCAGATCTCAGGAGCTCTCAGATTCAGAAAAGAGCCTCCAGAGTGGTGGAGAGCATAGCAAGCAAGCGGTGAGTTCCCATATGCAAGGAGATGCAATTACGTGACTTCAGTTGTTATCTACTCTAGTTACAGTTGATCATTGAAGTCATTCTGTTTTGAACTGGTTTTGACCTGTATCCTCTGCAGGATTCATTCCCTCAAGTCGAAGACAATGAAGAGATTGCAAAAGAACAGGTCCAGTCCGAGCTAAGACCACGTGTTTACAAACCTTGTGCACGCTACCCAGCTGGTACTTGTGCATTTATCTAAACATCTCAGTGCCTGCTTCTTTCCAATACAGAGTACTGAGCCCTCTTTTTTCCCCTGCTGCAGGCGGACTTCCCGCGTCACTGTTAGAGATGCTCTGCTTTCCACCAAAGCCGAGTGTAGAAGGTGGTAACCCAGAGTCTGCACAACTCAATGTTTCAACTGTCAACGGTTCGTTTGAGCTAGTTTGTGGACAACGATACAAGATTTGAACGCATTTGTGGAAAACTGAATGGGAAAAATCATGACGCAACACATTTCACCTTTTTGTGTATAACTCTCCCGTCGGCAAGCCCCACCCCCCCCCCCCCCCCCCCC
>SZWC01013128.1:29837-52729 GCA_023375785.1 Penium margaritaceum
ACAATGCTTCCCTTCCCTCACAGTAGCGCCTTTTACTTAAGCACTGGGACGTTCTTTCTCAACCTAATCCCAGACACCCAATTTTTCACGGAGTTGAAATGCTAACTCTGGCACTCAATTGCACAGTTTTCCCTTCAATCTTCTGTCATTCCAATCAACTCCCATGCCTCCGTCTAGCTTGAGAATACTGGATTAATGAGTCACCACTTCGCTGTGCAGGTAATATCTGTCTTGCTCATTGTGGCCGAGTGTAGGAGCAGAATGCAGTTTCTTTCTACGTGAGGGGGAAAGACAGTGGATGAGGTTATGGCTGTGGCTGTTTCTGCAGCAGCATAGTCTAGAATTGAGATCGAATCAGAAGGAGAGACTGCTTCAGTTCACCGTAGATATTGGAGCTTTTGGACTTGTGAGCGGAGCACTGGGATTTGGCCGCTGGACTGACGGACTGACCATTTGGACAGAACATTACGAGAGATAAATGGAAACATAGCACCAAATGTGTATCTCGATTGAATGGAGCATTTTCCTGATAGGACTGCGTGAGAAACTACCACACCCAAAACCCCTGAGCACCATGCCAACATGCCATTGTGGTGTCGATACACGGCCCAAATGTAGCCAAATAAAACATCCGTTACTACAACAAGGAATGAAAATGTGTCAAGGACTGCTCCGGCAAGGGTCAAGGGACTGCTCCAGCAAGGTTCAAAGGACTGCTCCGGCAATGGTCAAAGACACTCATGAAAATGTGTCAATCATGTGCCCACGCAATGCTGAGGATGACTGTGCAAACGTGGTCTTGATCTCGTTGTTAGGATGGGTCTATGGCCTCGTGCACGTTCTGCACGGGCAATGTATTTCATGTGCCGCACCACATTGTGCAGCATTTTCTCAAACCTCTCCATGCCAAAGTGGACATTCAGTCTCTCTTGCGATGGGAAGAAAGATTTGCTGACGCATAGCATGGTTTGATGAACAGATACAAACCTGGATCTTACAAACAGACCAGTATATGCGACACAATTGTTCAATCTGACAACAAAAGCAGAGCTCGTGGTCAATATGTGTAACCAGCTGCACTTGAAACATGATTGTTATGCACAAATTTGTTGAATGGAAAGATGAATGGTTGCTCAGGGGGTCTGCACAGAGCTGCAGGTGCAGATGCGTAGGCATAGAAGAGACGGCACAGGGGTACAGGAAAAGTGATGCAGGTGTCAAAGTGTATGCACATAGGTACGGGCATACATGCGCGGGTGCAAAGGCCAAGGTGCAAAGGCGCAGAAAGGCACGCACACAGCCGCAGGCGCAGGCGCAGGTGTAAACCCAAGGGTGTATTCCCAAAAGGTACATGCACAGAGGAGCAGACACGGAGGCGCATGCAGAGAGGTACAAGCACAGAGGCATAGGAGGAAAAGAAAACACATAGAAGAACAAGCATGGACGTGTAGATATAGAGGCACAAACACAAGTGAGTACACCAAGAGGCGTAGGCACATAGGCACATGTGTAGGGACACAAGTGTAGATGTACAGGAAAAGGGCAGAGGTTCACAGGCATAGGGGTGCAGGTGCAAGCGCAGGTATTGGTGCAGGCATAGGCGCATGAGAAGATAACAGCGCAGGCATGGACACTGAGGCTTGTGCATAAAGGAGCGAGTGCAAAGATGCAAATACAGTAGAGCAGGCACAGAGGTGTAGGTGCGGGTCTAGGAATTGACAAAGGGGCATGCACAAAGGCATAGGCATAGAGATTAAGGAACAGAGGCACAGGCCCAGAGGCACATGTACAGAGGCGCAGGCGCAGGGCTGCAGGTTCAGAAGCCCAGGAGCAGAGGTGTTGGTAAAGAGTTGAGGTGCCGAGGCAGGTGCATAGGTAAAGGCACATAGGTACATGCGTAGTGGCGGAGGTGCAGAGGCACAGGCGTAGAGGTATAGGTGCACAGGCACAGGTAGAGGGGTGCAGGTATAGGCAAAATTGCAGAGATGCATGCATAGAGTCGCAGGCGCCTGTCAGGCTGTGCACCGAGGCAAGGAAATTTGCCCAAAAACTGGTCCACAAGAACTGTTTTGCCCGTGTCTCGGTACACACACATCAAAGTAAGGCAATGTATAATCCTACACATGCAAAATCTTGAGCCCAACACAGGGTGTGCCACGGCTATTATGAGAGACCACAATACCTTGCTCAAGGAGTTGGAGTGAAAAACAGTGCGAGAGTGGAGTACAGAGAGCGAGAGCCGGTGAGCGTGGTACCAGCCATGCCGGAGGCATGTTGACACCTCACCGCCACCCGATGGTCGAGTCCGACATGTCGGAATATAGCCGAGAGCTGGTACTCACCATGAAAGAAGGCTAGCCTGGTCAGGTTGCCCCCTAATGATCAGCACCTGGCTTGCCACAACAAATCAATTCTTCACAACTACAACAAGTTCGGAGATGGCCGTGGCATCCTCAACTGTCTCAGGGTCAGAGCTCCCATGAGCAAGAGTTCATCAAGGAAGAAAGACATCAAGTGGTTACAGCCCACTGCTTGGTAAACTACTGCTACTGGTGGAGTGTGAGGGATCCTTCAGGTATGTCTCCATCTTGTGAGAGGAGCTTCAGTGCAGGTAGCCACTTAGTCTCCAGTACACAGTGTGGTAGGAAGGAGCGTGTGAAGCAAGGGGCATTACAGGTGTGATGTGTCACAACTTAACCATGAACATGAACACTCCTCCACAACCCACAGTCACAGCCCACACATGAGAAGACAAGCCAGTATAATCAAGGAAAGGAACATGAAGGCAATGATCAACTGGAATCATGGGGACAGGCCAGGCAAACAGTGTGAACGCCAAACTTGAAGACATTTATGCTTTGTGCCTTAGTGAAAAAATCAGCACGTTGTGATCGTGTGTCCACCCAGACGACTCGGATCTGGCTAGCAGCAATGCCCTTGCAAACAAAGTGATGCTCAACATTGATGTGAGTGATGTATGCCATCATTTCTGGCGATGGCTTTTCTGCTCCAGTTTTCACAATGCAAGGTGATGCAGTGGATGGGAACACGCAGCAAGCGGCAAACCTCACATGTACCCACAAAAAGAGCTACATACACAGCCGCACTCAAGCTCCTCGCTACACACCCTTCTTTACCACTTTTCCAGGAGACGGCAGTGCCACCAACTAGAAAACGTTTAGACTATGTGACTGTGTGCATCTGCATCATCAGCCCAATCACTCATTGCAAAGCCATCAACTGCAGATGAGGGCAAAGCTCTGAAGTACAAGCTCAAGCATGGAGTTGAAAACGTGTATAACACCACATGAAGTGCCGCTTTGAGGTGTCGCTCCCTGGGTAGAAAACTACGACAGAAGGTTCACTGCAGAGGCTACATCGGTACGAGTTGTGGTGACAAGGTACATGAGAGAACCAACGATATGTAGATAGTTTATGAAATTGACCATCTCGCCTAGCTTGGGGTTGTCCATTGACTTCAGCAGGACTTGTCCTGCAAGGGTCATCAGCGTGGAAGCTGAGGGAACAAAAGAAATCAAGGAGACAAAGAGCTCCCCGATATGCACCTGGTGCACATTTAGATTCCATTTTGTGCGATCACACTCAAGTTCCATGCCCAGGAAGACTCCGGCCGGACCAAGATCTTTCATTTTTTAAGCCAAATGGAGGTCGGTTTTAGCATGAACAACACCTTGACTAGGAGATGCAATGAGCAGATCATCCACGTACACAAGGATGGCAACAAGTGGGGAAGATGATACACTAAGAAAATATTGCAGAGACCATAGTGCTCTTAGGAAAGCCACCTTTCTCAAGCATGGGACCGATTGAGGCCGTACAAGGCCTTGTACATTCACTGCCCCTTGTTTCTGCCATCTGTGAACCCGGGAGGATGAATTAGGCAAATCCCTTCATTGAGCCTGTAATGAAAGAAGGCATTGTTCACGTCCATTTTCTTGAGTTCCTAATCCTATTGAGTCACCAGGCTGAGAAGGACTTGTGCAATGGTGTATGAGCCTATAGGGACAAAGGTCTCATGAAAGTCAACGCTAGAGATCTGGGAGAATCCATTGGCCATGAGACGTGCCATGTAGCGCTTGAATGTGTTATCTGGCCTTCGTTTTTTACGATAGACCCACTTTTCTGGAATAGGTTTTCTGCCAAGGAGAACATCCACAAGGTCATTCACACCATGCTCAGCAAGTTCTTTGAGATCATCGTGCATGGCTACGTTCCATAGAGAGGATTCAGCAGCTTTACAAGCATTTTGAACTATCACAAGCTTTGCGGGAAGTGGTGAGAGACTAGCAGTGGAAAAACATTGGAAAACATACCGGGAGACAGACGCGCTAAGAGCATGACGGAAATCATGCTCTACAAGATAGTAACCAACAGAATATGTAGGGTTCATCACTGACATAGAGGCCGACACTTTGGCTGGCACTGCAATCCCAAGGGCACAAAGCCCTGGCTTAACGGATTGTACAGTCCGACCTGGAGTTGTGGGGCCAAATGTGGAAGGGCCATGAGAGTTTGTGGTGGGCTCATGATATTGTTTGGGAAGGGCATGTAGACCACCACGTACGTAGCGAAAGACTGGGTGAGCAGTAGAGTTTGAGGGAGAGGTAGGACAAGGGGGGCAAGGAGGCCGAGGAGGAGACATGGATTCAAGGATAACTGGTGCGGCGGAGTCCACATGGGAGACTAAACATTATTTGTGCAAGCGGGGGACTCGCGGACGATGTCGGAGGTGGAGAAGGAGAGGCTCTGGGAAAGGGATAAGAGACAGAGGAGGAAGTAATAGATGAAAGGTGAGGAGGAGAGACTGAGGGCATGACAGGATTTGGAACGGGAGCAGGAACAGGGTCGGTGTTCTGAACCGAGGGTGCGGGGGGGTCCACAAGGGAGACTTAACATTATTTGTGCAAGCGGGGGACTCGCGGACAGCGTCGGAGGTGGAGAAGGAGAGGCTCTGGGAAAGGGGTAAGAGACAGAGGAGGAAGTAATAGATCACAGGTGAGGAGGAGAGCCTGAGGGCATGACAATATTTGGAACGGGAGCAGGAACAGGGTCGGTGTTCTGAACGGGAGCAGGAACAGGGTAGTGTTCAAAAGGTGTGGTATGACGTGGGAGAGGTCTGTGAGGAACACGATTCTACACCCACCTCATGTACGACATGGCTTCAGAGGCGAAACGAAGGGACTGATCCAAAGCAATTAGAAGAGAGACGACACCCACAGTCGGCTAGAGTGAGGTTCACGCATTCAGACACCCCATTTTTTTTAGGTGTATAGGGGGCAGCCGGTTCCATGCAGAAACCTTAGGACTTGAGGAACTCAATTCCTAAGGTAAGAGCAGGTTGGACCCAGAAACTCACCATCACGATCGCAGCAAAAAACACAAAGTTAAGAGTCACAAACACATTCAGCCTGAAGAAGCAAAGATTTCAGTGACGTCATTCTTGCGACAAAGGGTAAATACCTAACAGTAGCGAGAGACACTGTTGGTAAGACAGAGCACTTACCAACAAAGACCCAAGAGAAAATCATGAGGGAGAGATCCCATGACTTCACCACGCACAAGGTCAAGGGTGAGAAGTGAGGGAGTCAAAGGTGCTTAAGGGAGAGAGGTGCATTTTCATTTAAGCTCAATCAAGATAGCCGGAAGAACAAGGTGCGAGAAATGTGGCAGTGTCCAGGCCAGTATCGGACGGTACACAAAACATGCGGACAATGGCAGCTGTGACACTGGAGATGATGCACGAGCTAAGTTTTCTCAAGAAACAAGGAGGGTGTATCGTGGAAGAGAGAAGAGGCAGTGGAAGAAGACGGAAGGGAGACAAGAATACAAAGGAGGCGGCCGGATCAAAGCGCATGAAGCACAACACAAATTAAGGAATGAGCAGACAAAGTGTTAAGGCTACGGCTGGATTAGAAGTCCATGCCCTGATCATTGAGGTTGGTGACGGAAAACAAGCTCACCTCCAAATTCATAGAAGATTCCTAGCAAGAAGATATCACCACCTGGTCTATTGAAGTAAACAATGCCAACACCCTAGACAAGGAGGAGTTGGCCGGAGCCAGTGCCGGTCGGAGCCCACACGATCAAGAGACATAAAGGAGGAACGTCAAGATGTCATGTGATGGGTGGCTCCTAAATGAATGATCCAAAAGCCTTAAGAGACATGAGTACAGGGTGATACAAGGTAAACAGTGACTGTTCCAGAGTGAGAGATGGAGTTTGTAAGATGACGGGGAAATGTACGTGACTGCCAGCCCTCTATCCACAAACATGCATCATGCACGCAACCTTGGACCCCCCAAGACAACCCTCCACAATGGACTCCATTTGACTCACAGGCAAGAGTACAAGATAGGCCCATCACACCCCCACCTCCCTGATTACAATGATGGAGCAGTTCTGTGAGACATTGTTTTGGGGCATACTCTTCGAGATGGTGTCTCTTGGGGAGATGATCACTGGAGCGCAACTATGGGAAGCTGAAACTGACCCAAGAAAAAGAGAGTGTTATGAGCGGATGGCGGCAATCAGTAGGATGGTCCCATGGGAAGTGGGACCCAGACCCTTTTTTGTTTTTCTTCTTTTCTTTCTTTTTTTTTTGGTCTGTAAGATGGTCCAGGCAGAGAATCCCTCCCAGACCCACCCAGGAACACGACTGGGTCTTGATGTAGGAGAGACGTGGTTGATGCGGGAGCTGTCCAGATAGAGGAGGTGGAGGGTGTAGCAATAGTGGTGTTGGCGGCGGCGGGGAGAGATGAGGGGACACCCATGCAAGCCCAATGAGCATGCATTGCAGAGACAAGACGTACATCATCACGTGGGACTGTGAAATTGGGGCCAGAGTGTCCAAAAGCTCCACAGTTCTACCAAGTGACCGCCAGCTGGGTGTGTGAGCTACTGGTACCTCTTTCACCTTGACCACAACCCCTGCCTCGGCCACAGTTTTTGCTTCCATGACCACGACATATCCCAAGAGTGGGATGGCCTGTGGCAGTCGTGAATGCAGATGTGGTAGCAGAAGAGTACGTGGAGGAGGAAGAAGAAGAGGTTGTGGCCACAGCAGCCACTGTTGTACAATGGAGGTTGTTCTGGAGGTTGTTTCACCAGTATGTAAGGTGTGGAGCTGTGAATTCGTAGAGTGAGCCAATGCCAGGGGGTGAGCCTGGTGGCACTAGCTAAGTAGCAAGATGCTCGAGTTTAGTGCAAGAGACATGTAGATTTAGGTTAGAAAGCTCAGGGATGATACCAGCAACAATGGAGAGACACGCCAAGAGTTTTCCGGGGACACCCTTGTCAAGTTCACAAAGAAGGTGAAGGTCTAGGACGGATTAGCATACTCACCTGCGCGCATGTAGAACGAATCAGATTAGAAAGTAAGGACACTCTGTGTTGCATGGCATGTGGTGGTTTTACGATGACAGATGATTGTGTAAGTGCCAATGAGGTCAGGGGGGTGTGATGTGCAAAGTCAGCATTGTGATCAACAATGGCCTCAAGAAGATTATCGGGACCGGCATTAATCAGGGTGCATACAGCACGGGTAGCCTCGGACTGAGACACGACAAACAGTGCGGATGAAGTAGGGCCAACAAGGGAGCAGTACTCCCAGAGAAGCTCACCTTTAGCCCAGGAGCTGAACCAAGTCTACCACAAAGAAAAACTCAACTTGGGTGTGATGTGCAGTGGAGGTATCTCAAAATCATTTTGTTGCTGAGAAGAATGAGAGAGGGTGAGACTGTGGCCATTGGGAGGTCTACTAGTTGATCCACCTGCAGAAATTGATCCCACATCGGAGTCAGCCCTCCCTTGTTCACCAGCAGCCTCAGAGGCAAAAATGTTACTTGTTTCCCAATATCTTTTGTACCCACAATGCCCACAAACGCAAGAATGGAATGTATACGCTCCATGAAAACAATTTCCACAGTTGTGGCCATCTCTGTCTTGGAATCAGCCGTACATTTAAACTCCTCATGAAGTCAACGCCTATCAGCCTGAGCTTCATGCAGTGTTTCCTGCAGCGCCTCATCAGTCTCAGTATTCTCTGGCATGGTATGAGTGTAGGTGTAGGATGCAAGAACGTGAGGGATAAAGAGGGAACAAGAGTTTCTCACCACACCAACAGCAAGGCAGAAGATAGAAGGGATGGGAAAACAGCTGTCACGGAGGAGGCAAGGGCAGAAACCCATACTGCTATGGCTACAGTGAGGCATAATAGTCCAGTCACAACGGCATTTTCCACTACTGCAATTATAGATGCAATCATTATGCCTGTTCTAGCCTGGTGTGCAAGAGTACAAGGCTCTCTTGAGGGGGTGATAATTGCAGCTGCAGTGAACGTGAGAATGGACCTGAGGTATAAACTGCTGTCGTGGCAGTAGTAGTGGCAATAGCACATGAGGATGCTGCAACTTGCAGAACAATGTTGGCAGGTAATACTGCAAGTAGAGAGTTGAAGGTACTAGCCCCTGCATATGAAGAGGAGGCCTTCCCAGTGGTAATGCCTATGGGAGCCTGGCTGGCTGTGGCTGTAGCGCTTGCTGCTGTGTTGAGGACTGCTCGGGCAAGGGTCAAAGAATCAGTTTATGCAGGCGGAAGTGGAATATTAACATGTTTCTCCGGCTTGCTGGTTGCACTAGATGGGGATTCAGAGGTCCTATCAGGATATGGTTGCTGATCAAAGGGATGCATACCGGAAGGAGATCCCAGGATGTATTTGACTGTGTGCAGAAGAGAGTCGACCTCACAGTTGTGTGCCTCCTTTTCGCGGCAAATGTCCTCACGCCCTTGACAATGCAAAAACCTCTGTACCCAAAGGGGTACGTTATTGTCTTATTGGTCTAGCCACACCCTCTAGTCATCGGATACAGGTGTCTCAGAGTGGCTACATGTGATAGCTTGTGAAGTAGCTCCCTCGGGGTTAAGATAGATGTGAGGGAGTCGGTTGATGTTGCTCACTTCCACCCTTAGGGTTAGGAACTATGATGCACGGGGTGCAGGTAATAGAAGGCTTGTGGCTGTTGAGCCACCTGTGCAGTGATTCCGACAACAAGGGCTTGGACACCACACTGGTGACCAGTGCTGTTGCTGCTGATGGATCACACAACAATATGTAGAGGGCAAAGAGGAGAAACTGTGGTATCACCAAAGGAATGACACCGACGGTCGTAGCATCGCACAGCACTGCTGCTTACACCGCGGAAGGTTATATCCTTACAAGAGAGGCGGCATTGGGCTACGGTGCATTAAAAGTGCAGAGGGATGAGGAAATGCAGCTCAGGAGGTGGGAGATGAGACACTGCATCAGGAGAAGATGAGACTCGCCATGAATGACTTAGTGATGTAACCGGTGCTTTGGGTGAAGCAGTGTTAGAGCAGGTTGTGATGCAAGATGTACATGTAACGACACAAGGGCACAGCCTGGGAACCTATGAAGGTGACCTGCGCTGGGAACAGTGCAGCGCCGAGCTGTTGCCGAGGCCTTGTGCACCAGATGTCAGCGTAAGGTTGCGCAATACAGAGGCTGTGCATGCATGCTAAGATCCCAGCAAGCTGAGGAGAAGTGATGGAGTGCGTACCAGAGGCGGCAGCTTGCAGGCGATAGCAGTTGTGGCTTGCGGAGGTGGCAGAATTTCGTGGCGGGAACCTACAAGTCTGAGGATAATGCGTGGAGGAGAGATAATCCCACACGCACTGACACCATTGATTGATGTAACAGGGAAATGAAACATGGGGACTGCTTGCCGGATGTGTAAGGTCACACAAAGATCCCTAAACGAGTGCGCCATGGCTATGGAGAGAGACCATAATACCTTGCTCAAGGAGTTGGAGTGAAAAACAAGAGAATGGTTCCGACAGTACAAGGCAAGTCGTCACCACACCGCCACCTGGGGGTCGAGCCCAACCTCTCATCGTGAAGCCAAGGGCAGCTACTCAACACGGCGCAAGGCTGACTTGGTCAGGTGCCTCCCTAAGGATCATCACCCAACTTGCCACAACAAATCAATTCTCTACAACTACAACTTTAGAGATGTCTCTGGAATCTATAGTCACTAGCTTGCTTTGTTCATGGAGAATTGTGATAGAGGGAAAGTGAGCAGGAGAGTGTCCCACGCCATGGATATGGTAGGTATTTCCTTAGAACCAGATGTCATGACCAAAACAAGGAAGTGGTAAGGTAGCGAGAGTCTAATTCATTAGTAATTACACACCCACACCAAGCAACCGCTTGAGTGAGCGTGCACCGCCATCCAGGGGCCGAGCCTAACCTCTCGGAAATAGCAGAGGGTGACTTCTCACCAGTTTGCGGTCAGAAACCGACACAGTGGCCCCAAGGATAAGCACCCAGGATAGCATGCAACTCCCCCAAGAAATCCAGAAGCAAACAACCATGATGCAGGCATCGGCAGTGAGGATTTACAAGGCCTAGCATCTGCCACATCATAGCAAGATAGTCAAATGGGAGCCATGGTCGTGCAAGAGAGCAGTCTTGGGTAGCTCGAAAGCAGCACGAAGAAGCTGGTGTCACCAACAAAGGCGCCCTTGGGTGATGGCTCCCCGGATATGGCTATGGTCACTCAATCTTCATAAGTGTGTGTCATGGATAGTGAGACAAGAGAGAATAGAGAATAGAAATGAGAGTGGTCGATGATCAGAACACAACTTCAACACTCCCCCATGACCCGCAGTCGATCATCCCACAAGCAGTGGCCGAATGGCACATACGGCTATGCATAAGTGTGAAGATGAAAACTGGTCAGGCAGGCAACAAGCATCTCAGCCTGGGTCATGGGGACTGGTAAGGCCAACGACATAACACTACACTTGAAGACATTTCTGTTGAGAGCTTTGATGAGAAAGTCAGCCATCTATAATCATGTATCCACCCAAGCCACCCGGACAATGCCAGTAGCAATGCACTCACGAACAAAGTGATGCTCCACATTGATATGCTTGGTACATGAATGATGCATGCCATTCTTTTCTGCAATGGCTTTCGTGCCTTGATTGTCACAGCGCAAAGTGATGAAGCAAATTGGGACACGTAGCTGCTATAGGAGGCGACAGATCCACACAGCTTCACAAGTACCTATGCCAAGGGCCACGTACTCAGCCTCAGTTGTGCTGCTGGAAACACACCCTTGTTTTTCGCTTGTCCAAGAGACAACAGTTCCACCAATCATAAAGATATACCCCATTCTTTTTTGTGCATTCATGTGCCTAGTCGGTGTCAGTGAACCCATCAACAAGTTCTGAGGGTTGTGCACGAAAGTACAACCCAATTTGTGGTATGGAGAGTACATAACGCACCACACGCAATGCGGCCTCAAGGTGACGCTCTCCGGGGCACTGGGAGAATTGAGAGAGAAAGTTCTGAGCAAAGGCAATGCAAGGATGAGTAGTGGTGGCAAGGTACATCATGGAGCCTATGACTCTGAGGTAGTTTGTCGCATCCACAATCTCCCCAAGCTCTTACATCTCTGAGGACTTCAGCAGTGACTGATCCGTTGGAGTCATGGGTACAGAGGTTGAGGGAACGGCTGTGAGAAGCAGTCCAAACCTCTCCTCTAGGCTGCAAACATACGCAGCCTGATGGACTTGTAGCGTGCGACACGAGCAATTGCCTAGGAAGGCACAAGGTGGACCAAGGTCCTTCATCTTGTATGCAGACTGCAAGAGACCCTTTATGGGCTGGACAGCTGCGATGTTGGGAGAGGCGATCAAAAGGTCATCCACATAGAAAAGGATGACGACAAGTGGTCTAGAGGGAGCACTAAGGAACAAGGCAGGGTCTACACTCCTCTCCCTAAACCCCCCCTTTTCCAATGTTGTTGTAATCTCTTGGTTCTTATAACGAAGGGGCTACTTTAGTCCATAAAGGGCCTTGCACAAATGCCAGACCCGATTTGTTCCATCTGTAAAGCCAGGTGGTTGCATTATGTAAACTTCCTTGTCAAGTTTGCTATGAAGGAGGTCATCATTGACATCCATCTGTTTGAGTTCCCAATCATGCTGGGACACCACGCTGAGCAGTACCCTTGTAGTGGTGCAGCAAACAACTGAGACAAATTTCTCATCAAAGTCAACCCCTGGGACTTGAGAAAATCCCTTCGCTATGAGTCGTGCTTTCAATTATTCAATAGTGTTGTCAGGATTCAGCTTTCACCAGAACACCAACTTTACGGCAACTGCTTTGCGCCTTGGAGGGAGATCAACTAGCTCGTAGACACCATGCTTAGACAGGGCGTCAATTTCTCCTCGCATGGCCTACTCCCATAGAGTGAAGTCAGACATACTGCAGGCACCCTGCAGTCTCAGGGGCCCAGGTGAAGAGGGAACAGACCAGCAGCTGCAAAGCACAAGGCAACATACCCGGCATTAGACGAATCAAGAGCCAGGCGGAAATGGTGCTCAATGAGAGAGTAGCCAAGTGAATATTGGCGTGCATGAAAAACGCAGCAAGGGATGAGGAGGTGGTTGCTTAAGAATTGCCCCTCTCCATGCCAAGTGCAGCGCCGAGAGGCGTCGACCAGCCGTTAGAGGGAGAAAATTTCTCAAAGTTGGATCTGACGACTCAAATATTGCTCGGATCCTAAAATGAATGTTCCTCCCTGAAATTTGACGAGTTTATGAAACTGGCTAAAGTTGTTTCACTGGAATTGGACAAGTAACCAGGGAGATATGGGCTTCTAAAGTTGGGGTGTGCGCAGCAGCTCTGGGAGTTGGCCGCGGTTTGACTGCCGTTGAATAATTGACCGGAACGAGTAACAAATTTCCATCTGGGGAATTTGCTCCGGAAGGCTGCCGAGGCGTCTGGTGGATGATTCGCCGGACTTCAGTAGTGCAGATCGTTACTGAGGGACTTCGCCAAAATCCTGGCTTGGAGTCCGAAACTTAGTAGTACAGTTTATTACTCGGGGACCGTCAAAATTCTGGCTGCAGGTCTGCCAACAGGTTTCGAACCACGTCAATCCCCATTACCAAACTCGATGATGAACTCATAGAAACAGACCCCGAAGGCGCGAGGGACGCCGCCACTACGTTTATGGATATCTGCGCCTCCATAATGGCCTTTTGATGGGTCCTTGATGTGTGAGGGCGCCTCGGCGGGCGACGTGGTGTGCAGTGCCGACTGAGCAGCTGGTTTTGGGTGGTGCGCTTCGGGTAGTGGGAGCTACGGAGATCCGAATGGCACATGGTTTTGTGCGTTGGAGAGCACATAACTAGCTCTAAAAATGTTCCATGCTAAAAAATCAATGAAAATCGTATTATTCTCTTCGAGAAAGTGACTGTCTCACATTTTTCTTCCACTCGCAAAAACATAGCGTGAGGCGACCCGAAAGCTCACGCTTCGACTGAGAACCACATACCAAAACAGAGAGCCATGATCACCACGTGTAGACCAAGTCAGGGCACGTTGTAACTGCCTCCACTCAGCGGCCACGTTTTCTGACAAGGGGTTATGGGCCCACAGCCCTGACCGGCGTGAAATTGCTCAAGGCTTTCGCGGCAGATGGGAGTCTTGTCAGGGACGACATTGCCATCAAGCTTTGAGACCCCAGAGTTGAAGACTACGCAAATGGCGTGAAACGAGATGCAGCCCATCCAAAATTATGTAGGTGGGCCTGGCTACAGGCTATGGAGGTGGCACTTTCAGTTGCACCTCGCGCTGGTGGAGGTCATGAAGGGAACAGAATTCTTTGATAAAGCAGCGACAGGAGAAGCGCAGAAGGAGGCCTTCGTAAAGGAGAATACGGAGGCACTCATATTGCTGGAATCTAGGACGGTTGAGTCGTTGTGGGGCTACTTCTAGGGCTGCAAGCTGGCAGCATAGGCTTGGCAAAACTCTGCGCCATCCATCAATCCAAGTCACTGGCAAATAAAATGTTTGCAATGAAGCAACTCCGGACAATGAGAATTGAGGATGGAGACGTTGCATCTTTGCCATGCAGCAGATTGAGTCACTGGTCTCAAAATGCAATGACGTGGGGTGGAAGATCGACACGCAACTACGGTTGATGACCCTCCTCATGGTCTTTCTTGAAAGTTGGAGCCCTCTCATCACCGTCTTGGGAGGATGGACAGAGGACAAGCTCACCTATGGCGCGGTCTCAGAGTACATCCGCAACGAGGCGCAACGACGGAGCTGCGGGGAGTCCTCGTCCGCCTCATCGGCCCTCGTCACCAAAACGCATGGTGGCGGAAGCGGGGCCAAGGGAGGTGGCGGACATGGCGGCGGCAAGAAGGGTGCTTGCCATAATTGCGGCAAGGAGGGCCACTGGGTCCGTGAGTGCACCGAGGAGGCAAAGGCCAACGGCAAAGATGACAAAGGCAAGAAATTGCTCCTCAACGGCACTCAAAACCACTGCCTCAAGAAGGCCAACCGGAGATGCCTTGACTCTAGAGTAGAGGAACATACCCATGTTTTACATGGGTATGATCCTCTTCTCTACATGGGTATGAAGATCGGGTTTATCAATCACACCAAGTTCAGCAAATCCATGGTGGTCGCGAATGACAAAGTCGAGCCGGCGGCTGGCCAAGGAGATGTGGATGTGGAGGTGGTGGTTGGTGGGAAGCGGGTGCAGCGCGTCATCAAGGACGTGCGGCACGTACCTGGCTTGGCTGACATTCTAAGTGCCAGTCGCTTGACAGACAAGGGATACAAGGTGCTCTTCAGGAGAAAGGGGGCAGTCGTGCGGAAGGACGGTGGCACCGAGCCCATGCTAGAGGCGAAGCACGAGGTAGGCCTCTACATCGTGGAGACTAAGGTGATCCCCACGACGACAGACTCAGCAGACTTGCAGGAACGCACCGTCAACCTTTCCAAAGGAGGTAGAGCTATCCGAGAGCTCTAGTACCAATGACTGGAGCATTCCTCACCCGTAGTTGTAAAGGAGATGACGAAGCATAAGCTGGTACGCGGCCTTGTCATCAAAGGTACAAAAGAGGCGACAGATGCAGCAAAGCACAAAAAGTGCGAGCCTTGCATTTTGGACAAGAAACGCACAAACCGTTCAACGAGAACGTAAATCATCCCTTGGACCTGCTTGAGGTCATGCACAGCAACGTGTGCAGACCATTCAAGACAGCGTTAAAGCGCAGCGCGTTTTACTTTGTCACCTTCATTCATGACTAAGACCTGGTCGGCCTGGGTGGAGTCGAAGGGTAGGACGTAGTAGGGCCACAAGCTTTTGCCCTGTGCCCAGATCCGGAAGCTAAGCTCCCAACTCTGGAACTGGTCCCCAACCTGAAGCGGTGGCGGAAGGGTTTCGAAGTCCTTTGGCCTGCGGCTGGCACCTAAAGTGAGGCCTAGGACTGAAGTCATCGTCTGTTGTTGGCGCTAGGTGTGTTGTTGCGCCGGGTACTGCGTGGCATAAGAGACCAAAGGGCTTGCTTACCCGGGTGGAACTAAAGGTGCTTGTTGACATTGCAGCTGCTATTGCAGCAACGGTTGCTACTGGTGCTGCAGCAGCTGCTGATGCTGCTGTTGTGACTAGTGCTACGGCAACGGTATTGGCAGCTGTAATGCCGCTAGCTACTGTGTCAGTGTTGCGAGCTGCTGGTGCAAAGCGGCGAGTGGATCTATTATGTCAGCATGACCTACAATAGAGCCTACGGGGTGTTGGTGTTGCTGCTTCTGCTGCTACTGCTACAGCTCCTGTTGCTGCCACTACCATTGTTGCTACTACTGCTAGTCTGCTACTGCGGTTACTATTGTTGCTGCTGCTGTTGCTCCTGCTAGAGTTTTTCGTTGCAGCATTAGCTGCAGCTGCTATAGTTGCTGCTACTATTGCTATTGTTACTCTGCCTGCTGCTGCTGCTATTGCTACTGCAGCTACTGTTGTTGCTGCAACCGACTGCTGTTACTCCTCACTACTGCTGCCATTGCAGCCGGCTGCTGCTGCTGGCTGTTACTACACATTGCTGCTGCTGCGAGCTGCTGCTGCTCGCCTATATGGACTGCCACTGCTGTAAGCTGTTGCGAGCCATGTTGCTGCTGTCTGCTGCTCCTCCCCATAGCTGCTGTTGGCGGCTTCTGCCATTGCTTGTTATGGGTCCAAGCTGCTACTGCAGCTGCTGCTGCAGGCTACTGCTGCTGCTTGCTACTGCTGCCAGACACTGCACTTGGATGACATCGCCACGTGCGTCATTGCCAGCAGGTGCCTGACGCGGCCTTCCACTCACCTCCTTGCATCACGCGTGGGGGTTAGTGCTGCCGGAATAAATCCAGCAGAATTTCCTATGGCCCAATGGGTGTGTGAAAAAATCTAACGCCGCCACCAGGCGAGTCAATGCTGTCGGGAAAAATCCTACAGCATTTCCCCTCCACTGGCGTGTATGGGGGTCCGCCGGCGAAGACAGGTTCCTGTACTCTAGTTTTTTGCTGTTGCTGTTGCGCTCAGGCTTTGATACCAAGCTAGAAACTATGCTAAAGTTAAGGTTGGGGCAGTTGCGTTGTTGATGTAGCATGCGGGCTTCCACGCTCGTTGCTTAGTCTATTGCCCCTTGTGTGTGCCGCTCTAGAGTCTAAATCTAAGTGCTCCATGTTTCTTACTCAGACATGTGCGCGCCACTGTTAGCGCCAAAAAGCAACTGAAAACTGGAAAAGATTGATTAAGAAACAAGAATGAGCAACAATGGGAGACCCCTCCAGATTCTAGTTCCCCCCCAGCTCTCTAGAGCTTGTTACTCAGTTTCTAAGCCAATCAGAAAATAGACCTACTTTCTGGTAGGCAGGGTTATCTCAGTGAGCCCTGCCAGACGACCGACAGCCCAAACCCGGGCGTCATCCGTTTTGCCTCAAAACTGGACCATACCATAACACTCACGTTGCAAACGCAGTCGTGCGGTCAGAATCAGCTAGAAAAAAAGCAGTGAGGAGTTATGGGTGCCTAAACCCAAGCAGCATCTACGGTGATTCCCGATACCAATAGTACCCAAAAATCAGGAAACTCGGACCCTCGTCATGACACAGCACTGTAAATGCAACAGTGCTATCAGACACGACACAAGACATGTGTAGGCAGCATATGCAGCGACAGTGCTTGCCGGTGGCACGACTGCCGAGGAGGTATGCCGATAGAGCAGAGCACGAAGGAGGGAGGAGGCTCCAGCAGACTGTGTGTAGGCCTCCGTGTGCTTTGGCTCCACCGGACGACACTCCATCAGTGTCACATCTTGCCGTCATTCGTCTACACGCCAATGAACACAAGCCAGGAGGACACAACAGAGTGCAAGTGAGAGATGTGAGACAAAAATCAACACTCCGTGGGACACGGAAGGGGAAAAGAGGTTGGTCTAGGCCCGTGGCAGGCTGCATGTGGAGCATGCTGTCGACAACGGCAGAGTGGACGTGACAGAGGTGGCGGTGCAGGAGACGTGTGTGCTGCGGAGAGAGTGTGCTAGTAACAAACATGTGGCCTGTGTTGGCTAATGGGGAGGGGACGGAGGCAAAAACAGATGAGTATCGCACGTGCCACAAGTTGGAAATCCTATCGCAGCAGGTTGGGGCAACAGCTTTTTCTATGCAGTGTATGGGATCCCATGCTAGTTCCTTAGGCTGCCCCCTCAGTCTGCTGCACCAGAGTCCAAGTCTGAGAGCTCAAGTGTTGTTACTAAAAAATGTGTGCACCGGAGTGGCGCCAGAAAACAGCTAAAGACGGGATATGACTGACTAGGAAGTAAGAATGAGCAACAATGGGAGACCCCTCCAAGTTCTAGCTCCCCTCAGCTCTGTAGAGCTTGTTACTCAGTTTCTAAGCCAATCAGAAGAAATGACCTATTTTCGGGCAAGCAGGGTTTTCTCGGTGAGCCCTGCCAGATAGCCGACAGCCCAAAACCCGTGGGTCATCCGTTTTGCCTGAAAACTGGAACATACCATAATACGCACACTGTGAATGAAGCCGTGTGGTCAGAATCACCTAAAACATAGCAGCAATAAGTTTTAGCCGCCTGAACCCATGCGGCGTCTATGCTAGTCCCGAGTCCCAACGGTGCCCAAATGACATAGTCGAGCATGGTGCGACAAATGCAATAGCGCAATCAAACCCAGCAGTGAACGCGTGCAAACACCATATGCAGTTGCTGTGACTGCCGACGGCACGAAGACTAAGGAGGTCTGCCGATGGAGCTGCACACGTTGGAGGGAGGAGGCTCCAGCAAAACGCCGGTAGGCCTCAGTGTTGGTTTCTTTGCATCTCTCATTGTGCTCGATTGTGTCCTCCCGGCTTGTGTACATCGGCGTGCAGATGAATGACGGCGACACTTGACGCTGCTGGAGTGTCTTCCGGTGGAGCCGACACACGCCGAGGCCTACACGCAGCTCGCTGGAGCCTCCTCCCTGCGGTGACATGCTCAGCTCTATCGATAGGCCTCCTCGGCGATCGGGCCGCCGGCGGTCACTGCAACTATAGATGTTGTCTGCATGCACCCAGCACTGGATCTGACTGTACCATTGCGTCTGCAGTGTCATGCTTTGCATAGCATCCAAGTCTCATGTTAGTGTGGCACTATTTGACACCATGGACTATTGTAGGCACTGCCTGGGTTCGGGCAGCCATAACTCCTTTCTGCTATTTTTCCAGCATTTTCTAAGCACACAAATGTGTTTGAAGCATTGATATTATAGTATGGTCCAGTTTTCAGGCAAACCGGACGATGTCCGGGTTTTGGGCTGTTGGCCATCTGGCAGGGCTCACCAAGAAAATCCTGCATGCCAAAAAACAAGGCTCGAGCCTCCCCTGAGGCCGCGCATTAGGATGTTGCCTATGCCGACGAGCTCGCTGCTATCTGGCAGCACCACGTGTATGATCTCGTCGATCTCCCTCCAGGTCAGAAGGCCATCGGTGCCAAATGGGTCTTTCGGCGCAAATGGTGACCGGACAGGTCCTTGAACAACTACAAGGCCCGCCTCACAGCCAAGGGGTTTGCTCAGGTCCCTGGGGTTGATTACGACCACATCTTTGCCCCAATTGGCTGATTCTCCCCTAGTCGGGCGCTCTTCAGCCTAATTGCCCAGCACAGGAGGAAGCTGCACCAGATGGACGTGAGCAACGCTTTCCTCCATGGCTCGTTGGAGGGTGAGGAGCTCTACATGGTATAGCCTCTAGGCTTCCACGACGGCATTGGGAAGGTTTGGCGGTTATGGAAGCCCCTCTATGGCCAAACGTAGTCGCCTCGGTACAGGAACCAGGGTACTCGTCACACACTCCTCCACAGCGGCCTCCTACGTACCACTGCTGACCCCGTAATGTTCATCACCCCGTGAGGCCAGATCTTTGTTGATGACCTGGTCTACGGCGACTATCTCCTCATTATGTCGCCAGACGTGGCCGTCATCCACCGTGTCAAGAACCCATTTAGGGTTAATTGACTTAAAAACATGCACAGGAGTTCGAGTGCATCGACCAAAAAAGCCGTGTTGGAAGTTTCTTTCCGACTTTGCCCTCGATTACAGCGAAGACCCCTCTTTCGCCGAAATCGAGGGCGAAGTCCGATCGTTCTGACATCGGCTTCGCTGATGTCAGAACGGTGGTCGTCGCTCGATCGCAATCGAGCAAAAATGCCCTTTTCACTTTTTTCCCACCACGCAAATCCATGTTCAACCCCTAGTTTGAAGCCCAAACATCGAACAAACCCATCCCCGAATTACGTTCGGGGGTTTAGGGTTTTATATTTGCGCGGGCATCTGCTGGACCCCGCGGTAGTGGGGCCCAGCAAATTCCCTTCCATCGTAGGGGGAGTCTCGGACCCCCCATCCAAACCAACCCGCAAACCCCCCTCGAACAGTCACAAACCCCTCGCTCAAGGGGTTTGTGACTGTTTGACGACTTTGCTGGCAAAGCTCCGCCTGCGACGTCGCAGAGCCGGGTGAAGTCCGATTTCGCCCCCCGAAGTCGGACTTCCGACCCAAAATCGTGCACTGATCTACGAGTGCACGATTTTGAGCCGATAAACTCAATCTCCAAGAACCTTCTGCACATCACTTACCAGATGAAAGATCTTGGGTCTGCCCGAGTCTTACTGGGCATGGAGCTCGACCATGATCGCCACCGGGGCATCCTACACGACCATCAGGCCGCCTATGTACAGACTCTGTCCACTCGCTTTGCCGAGGACCTGTCCCTCGTGCTGAGCGCATCCTCACCCATGTCACTCAATGGCCACGTTAAGCTGAAGAACTCTGACCCAACCATTGTGGGGGAGCCAGTTGACGTGACCACGTATGTGCGAGTCATCGGGTCACTGATGTTCCTGGCCAAGACGACGCGCCCAGAAATTGCATTCCCCATCAACCTCCTAGCTCAATTCTCTCAGGAGACGCATCACCTCTACTTTGAGGCCGCGATCCGGATACTGCGCTATGTCGTCTCAACTCCAGGACGAGGTCTCATGTTTCGCTGACAACCGTCTGTTGTCGCGGTGGGCCACACAGACAGTGACTAGGCCGACAGTCCGGACGGTAAGAGCCGCATAGACTGGATCTTTCTAATTGGCGGCACGGTTGTTTCTTGGTGAAGTGGCAAGCATGGGTGCATTGCACGCAGCACTGCTGGGGATGAGTACATAGCCCTTAGCTCAGGCGCATGTGAGAGCGTGAGGTTGAGTTGTTTGTTGTCCGAGTTACGTCAGTTCGTCATATCCATCACGTTGTATTATGACAATGAGAGTGCCATGGCCATCACCAACAATGACGACGTGCATCAAACACGCACAAAGTACATCAATGTTGAGTAACAATATTTGCGTTCATTGTTGCATGATGGCAGCGTCAGCATTGTGTGGGTTGAGACATCACGACAACTGGCTGATTTCTTGACCAAGGTACATTAGTGCGACTTGTTCAAGAAGGCTGTGAGTTCAGTCGGCGTGCGTCCGTGAGTTGCACACTTCGTCTTGGCCTGCGTCTTCGTGTGCCCTAGGGGAGTTTGTCTGTTGAATGTATTGCAGCATGTCCATGTCCACTGCGCCTGTGAGTAATGGGGGAGTGTTGGTTTTTTCACATCTCTCATTGTGCTCTGTTGTGTCCTCCCGACTTGTGTACATCGGCGTGCAGATGACCGACGGCGAGACTTGATGCTGCTAGAGTGTCCTCCAGAGGAGCCGATGCACGCTGAGGCCTACATGCAGTTGGTTGGAGCCTCCTCCCTACGACGAAGTGCTCAGCTCTATCGGCATGCATCCTCGGCGGTCGGGTCGTAGGCGGTCACTACCATTGCGGACGCTGTCTCCATGCGCCTTGTGCTGGATCTGACTCTACCATTGCGTTTGCAGCGTCATGCTCTACTTAGGGTCCAAGTCTCATGTTAGCGTGGCACTGTTTGGCACCATGGACTATCGCATGCACAACCTGAGTTCGGGCAACTATAACTCCTCGCTGCTATTTTTCTAGCTGTTTTTGACTGCACGACAATGTTTGCAGCGTCGGTATCATGGTATGGTCGAGTTTTCAGGCAAAACAGACGACGCCCTGGTTTTGGGTTGTCAGCCATTTGGCAAAGCTCATTGAGAAAATCCTGCCTGCCAGAATATAGGTCTATTTTTCTTATTGGCTGGTTAGCTGAGTAACAAGCTCTACACAGCTGGGACGGAGGTAGAAATTGGAGGGGTCTCCCATTGTTGTTTATTTTTCCAATCCTAATCAGTGACTTTCAGTTTTCAACTGCTTTCTGGCGCTAACACTGGCGCGCGCACTCTTAGTAACAAACCCAGAGCACTCAGACTTAGACTCTAGAGCGGCAGACTAAGGAGACAACAGACTAAGCAACAATTGTGGAAGCCCGCACGATGCATCAACAACGCTACTGCCCCAATCTGCGCTTTAGCAGTTTCTAGTTCTTAGTGTGCGTCGGCTCCACAAGACGACACTCCTGGAGCATCGCATATCGCCGGAAGTCATCTGCACGCTGATGTACACAAGCCGGGAGGACACAAGAGAGTACAATGAGAGATGAGAAAAAAACGAACACGTCGTTATCTTCTGCAGGCAACAGTAGCCTCTGACTTCTTGGAGATCAAAAAGGCCTTTTGGTCGCGTCTCCGAGCATGGAGCTATCCGCAGATGTTTCTGCAACCTCTGTTCGACCAAGTGGTGCACAACCAGCGACATGTCAGAATTCAAGCCCTACGGCTAGAAAATTCTGCTCCACAAAATGTCGAGAACTGAAGACCCCTATGTGCTACGAACCACTCTGAACCCTCGTTCAGAAGGTCTACAATTGGGGAGTTTTCTTAGACGATTTTCAAAGCGTCTAAGAAAAATAGATAGGACGAAGTTGTTATATGCCCATCGTTGCTGTTGATTTATACGCGCTGTCCATAGTCAAAATCGACATGACAGCGATGTCCATGTTTTGCGCTTTTTGTACCAAAATGAGCATGGCTGTAACATATTTCATGTATTTAACATATTCGACATGGATTCCGACTTTGAGGCCAAAGTCGAACTTCGCCCATCGTCGCGAGCTCGCAGGAGGGGTTTTGCGGCGAAACCCCCCATTTAAACTAGGGGGTTTGTCGTAGGTTTGGGGTGGTTTGCAGGATGCGGCGCACGCTGGGCATCTGCCGAGCCTCGCTACCGCGGGGCCCGGCAGATGCCCGGGCAAGGAAAAAAACAATACCCAAACCCCCGAGTGTAACTCTCCCCCATGACTCACAGCCGACGCACAGTGACAGGAGCGCACAATCACAAAAGGGTGTCACAAGAAGTGACAAACAACTGTACGAGCACTAGCCACAATCATTCAACCAGTACCACCACGTGGACACAACAGCCCAACTGCATGCACAGCCGCCTTGAAGACGTTGCTGCTGAGTGCCTTCGTCAGAAAATCAGCTCGCTGCTGTCGTGTATCGACCCAAACGATCTGGAC
>SZWC01013128.1:65979-78220 GCA_023375785.1 Penium margaritaceum
GGATGCGCTCGTGGCGGAGCTCAGCTTGGCTGGGAGGGCGGTAAGCTGCCGCTGCAGCCATGGCTGGAGCGGTCAAGCGAGAAATTGAGATCGATCAGCGTGTAATGAATCCACAGTACTTGCGTGCAAGGCGAGAGGAGCGACAATGCTAATCCACTCGGACTTCAGTACCGAATGGTTTGGTGTGCCGCTGATATGCATGGCACTATGAATTCCAACACGCACACTTAGGACTGGCACCCGATGGCAGTGTACCGAGGGTTCAAAAACGCCGAAGGGCGCTTTCGCATGTGCAAGGGGCGCTACGGCTTTAATGCGGCGCTCCCGGCGGTCCAGGGAAACCTTTCCTCGGATGCGGGGTCGAGGACGATGAGGGCGTCCATGAGACAGCAGTTCATGCCGGGGAATCCGTCTCCAAACGTTCGAGTTGCGAGAATCTTTAACCATATATAATTGCGTATCACAGAAATTGTCCAGAGGATACATCAATTTCCTGGCTTACCCAGTCATTCACAGCAAAAATCTGGGGTGTCTGTTGTGGGAGAGCAACGTCGATAGTGAGTACGTTGTCAGAACTCTCAAGCGTAAACTTGCAAGTGATGAAACAAGAATGACGCATACTTGGGTCTTTAAGAATCAAGTTGTGCAAAACGTGCAAAGCTGACGCCTGCATGGCTAACTCAACAAAATCATCCCAAAATCTACCGTTTTCTACAATAATTCGACGCTTCTTCATGAAATACAAGAATTTTCAAGAAGTAAGCCGAAGACTGTAAAAATATTGATAAGCTTTATGATGTCTCTTCTGACGATTCTGAAAGGTCGATCAACCTGTCAGAATCTTCTAGAATATTAGGGAATTTTTTCAGATTCCCTATGCCCAAATGGAGTAAATATCAGGAGGTCCTCACGCCGTGGGACATGAATGCAAGGAAAAAGATACTTGTGGACTGTAGGACAAATACACGTGGAGAGTAAGGCCTCGTGGACATCACAGAAGAAGAAATTCCCCTTAACTCATCTACAACTTCCCACTACATTCAGAAACTTATGTGCATGTAAACTAAAACAATCGCTGATCTATGAATCAATGTCCTTGATTTTTTCGAAAGGTATCGTACTTATGTTAGTTCCAAACATAAATGTGAGACTTCATAACCCTGCCATGTGACAAGATGGAAAAACTAGAACGTCCTTTTCTCTTCCTTATTACTTTTCTTGATCGTTGGTTTCCAAGGATGCCTTCAGCCTCATACTTCATGCCCTCGGCGGTGGAGGCATGTTTCTTACAAGAAAGTGCTTGATTACATCCTGTACAACTTATGTCAACTCATTTCAAACACCAAGTAGATAGCCATTTGCTTAGTTAGGCAAAGCTTTACAACAAAAAGTTACAAAAATCTCCTTAATGACATACATACCTAACCACTTAGTTTTGAGATAAAAACGATCACATCCTCGCATCCTGATGTACACACAGTTCTAAAGGATGTAATTGCCAATTTTGAATTCATTTCCATCAAAATACTCAATAATCACTCAATCCCTTACAATTATGTTTAGTTTTTTTTTGTAGATTTTGAAACCATTTTCATTAGATGTCGACGAGTGGTGTTTTGATTAAAAACTTCCAACACGCTAGCGTTATGAAACCTTCTATTTGGTAAAATTGTCATGCTATTGTATGTGTGCTACAGTCACTATCTTCACTTATCCACAAACTACCATGTTACACGTCTAATCTCTTTAAGTATCTCATTGCAGTTTTGTTTTTGGATGGAAGGCTATTCAAACCTGGATCTCATCATCATAGCAAGCCGTCTTTGTCTCTTGTTATGTAGGAGAAGGCACCATGAAGTTAAAAAAACTTGTTAGGGAACATTTGTATTCTAATCAATGTTTTGATTATTGTCAAATTCCCATCAATCAATTTATCATCAAGAATCAAGCGCTAATAATAATATTTACATAAAATTCTTTTTTGTGACATATAACCTATCAAATGGTTCATGGAAATGTTCGTTAGTGGTTCCATGAAGAAAGCGTTGAAGCAAAGCAACAATTTTGATTTCTCTAAACATATGGCATAAACACATGTCATACGCCTTTTCATGCATTGTCAAGGGTCACACAGTTTCTCACCAATATCATTTTATAAGTTTGCTTGATATCAAATCCTTGCCATAGTTACCAACCAAATGATTATGCAAACTCCTTCAACAAACATTTTTCAACTTCATTGTTAGGTAGTAATCACACCTAGCTTGTGAATCATTGTCACCAAACGGGTTGTCAAATGAAAAATTAGTGTAATGATGTTTTTTAAACTCTTTTCATACCTTTACAACTATCTTGTAATGTATGGATCTAATCTAGGCTGTTCTCTTGACAGAATTTTAGCCAGTTATGCAACATTGTTATCTGGGAAGAGGACTTTGATTTGTGGATATGATTTCTTATATGCCATGAGTTCAATCAACCATTCGATACTTCTATCATAACCCTTCAATCGAGCTTAGAATTTTTTTTTGCTTCATCACAAGTACGTTTATCTTACGGACATGAATTTTCCTTTGAATCTTTTGTTCATGCCAAAGCAAATAAGGTTCCAGATATCAATATTCTTTTTCTCAATTTTTTATCTTAACACGTTTCAACAAATGATCCTTTACACAAAGCTTTATTGAACATCCTCAATGATGGTGTCCTAACTTGGGATTCAATTGAACATTCATAGCAAATTTCCCCAAATCAACACTTCTTTAAGTGTGTAGGAGAAACAAAGTTTTTATTAGGATCCTTCTCATGAAATATTATAAATAATGTATAATTTTTCCAAGGAATCACTAGTTAGAATCACGTTCATAGCTAGTTTCATCTACATGATCATGAGAGTGCAAAGAAATTTCTTGACGAAGAAAACATGAATAAACTTTTACATTATACATTCCGCAAAACTGGTTTAAAATAATTTCTTACACATTTTCATGTTCTTACCTACTGTGTTGTTTTTTCTAACTGCATGGTATGTTCATATTTGCATCATTGACGCTGAATTGAAATTTGGTCTACGTATGCTCCACTTATGATGAGCCCTCAAATAGCGCGTCTCAAGGTCCCATGAAAGAATATTTTTTCATATCTTGAGTGTTCCCTCCCTCCCTTCCAAATCTAGGGGCAAAGGAACAATGAGGTTGTACTAAGGAGTGGATTTGGAGTATGGCCAACATCGTACAGTAATGAATCAATGCACTTATTTGCATTCTTCATTTTTTACCACACACTCCAACATACAATTCTATCCAATTTAGGAGTATAAAGAGGGGAAACCACTCATCAGGGTAGAATCTTTTTATTAATGGTAGTAAAGCATAAACATCACGTAAAAGAACATGAATTAAGTATTCTGCATGAATCATTAGATGAATCCAATCAAAGACCGCGAAACATTCACCTTATGATAAACATAAACATTAAACGTGTTTGTCTACCAAAAAAACATAACAATGAACTAATGGCTTTCATATTTGTTTCTAAACAAGAGCTTGTCGTCTCCCCCCTCCCCCATTCTACAAAGTCTACATGTATTATGAAGGTATACTGTTTATTTTATTTGGTTGGTGGAAAAATCAATACACAAGTGTTTGCATACACAAGTGAATTGTTTTTAAGAAGTTTGAGATACACTCCCGGACACACTCTCCTTATACAATCACATTGGTTTTGGAAAAGGGAGCGAGAAGCTTTGATCAAGGAGTGGTTGGTTCATTTGCATAATTCCACCATAGCATTTTGTTCTTGTGTAAGACCTTAATTTTTTTATTCTCCATGAAAGATCAGTTTCATACAAGCGACAATTTTGATCAATTGGAAAAACTTTAGAAAGAATGCATAGCTATATGTAATAGCTCCAAGTTTCAATACACTAATACCATACACAATTTGCTTTTAAGGATGCGCTATTTTTCACTCTTCCCCACAAAGAAGTAAAAGTATGTTTGGGCGTTGTATAAGGTTGCTTATGTCGAGAGGGGGCCAATTCATGCACTATTGCATTAATACACGTGTGTATAATTATTTTTTGAAATACAAAACAATCCAAAATACACTGCCCAGATATACTAAACGTGTTCCGGAGGGATCAAAACTCTTATTGAATGATGTTTTGTCATTCATAATGTGCTCATGTAGTATGTTCCTTAAGTAATCCACCTTGTTTCTGTTTTCACATGCTCGTTTTTTCACTCAAATCTGCATCCTTAATTGCTCATGGCTTGCTTCACAAATAACATTATTTCATTCCACTCCATGTGTACCAACTACACTTATCAATTCATTTACCATATGCACATGTGACTTTGGGGGGTGATTTCCCCACCACCCCCTTGGAATCAAAGAACATATTAAGGGGTGTATGGGGTAGTGGATATGGCAAGGGGTGGTCTTCGTACGCTGGTGTACAAGTACACTTAAGTATGTTTGTATGTTAAAAAATGATACAGTTTCCAATACAACCCCTAGTACACTTGAAATTATGGGGCAGAGGGGAGAAGACCATGAAAGAGACAAGTCTACATGTTGCTAGATCTCTATGATACTCTTCTTCATACTTTTCTTGGATACACTCAAGCCAAGGGGGTAGGCAACATTGAATGATCTACAAGGATAACCCACAAAAACAAAAGGAGAACTAGATACATACATTATTGATAAAAAATGTATTTATCTAGTTGTCCAATAATTTTATTTATATAAAATTATTCATAAATTTCTTCACCTTCATATGAAACCAAGATTGTCACACAAATATAAAGCAAAGGAGTTTAAAGTACACATTTAGGTCTGATAAATAAAGAATGAGTACATTGAAAGATAGAAGAAATGTATTCACTTTAACATCAAATACATATGTATGAAATCATCCCCAAAAATGAAAAAACGTTTTTACTTAGAAATTGGATATACACCATGTACGTGCACACTAGAAGACTTCTAATTAGTAACGATTATATAGAAGCACTATGTATTTTTTTTCATTTGTATAAATGTGAAAAGAGTACAAATGAATGTATTTGATAGTTTCTTGTTCATCATTCTCTTCATTTTTTCTTTGTTATGCATTTCCATTGCGTAATTCCTTGATCACCATTCCGTATTTCTTAAGATAATTGTAGAGACTCTAAAGCCAAAATCACTCTTGGTAAAAACTTTTACCCAAACATTTATGAGTCGTAGTGTCTAGGAATCCCGCTCATTGACTCGAGCAACTAGCGTGGAAGGAAAGGGGTCTACAATGTCGAAGATTTTCATAGCCAAATTGGTCATTTGAGTCATTTGTTCCATTACATTGGATATCAAAACATTATTTCCTCCATCCTATTGGTTTTTTCTAGGTTTTTCTTATTGTGAGCATTACTTTTACTTATAAGCACCAAAGTTTCAAGTTTAACGTACTTTGAGATCCATGGGATATTTAAATGATTTGAGTGCCTTTTTGTTTTGTACTTCAGTCATCCATTATTCTTCAAAACATAATTCAAGTTTAAAAACATAGTGATTTGAATAGAAGTTTGATTATGAGAAGATAAGATAAGTGAGGTTAAAGACGTTTTAGGACATTGGAAGACGAGTGATTTGTCATGTGGTTTACCTGTTTAAAAATAACAAGTAAAATAGCTTTCAGAGGAAAATGTATAATTTTAATTACAAAGATGAGGTGCACATTACATCTTGTATCCTTGAGTTGAGAACAATATGTTAAATCGCATTATGAGTGATGGCCTTAAGAAACTACACCAAAACAAGAAAGGGTGCTTGGAAATATAATGGCACACTCTCATTGAATTCTATCACCACGATGATACACACTAAAATGTATCAAAAAAGCATTCAAATGGGTGATAAAAAGGTTTGAATAACTCTAGAATGTATTCAATATTAAGTGAAACTCCTAGATTAGATAACGCGAGGTTGAAACCATTATCTCCATTTTTGAAAACTGATAAAGCTTAGCTTTTGTAAGGTATCATGTGTTGTTTCGGGAATTTAAGGGCAAATTTTTCCTTTTGCAAATGCAAAGGTCTCCTTTACATGATGGACATAACCGTTTTTACGGGCCAAACCTATCATCCTCTTTCAGGGTGTGTATGGAATACTATGAATTCCTTACACTTTCTTTTATGTTATGGAACCTCAATATTAGTGGTTTACATTTCCTACTACACCATTGTAATCAATTATCTATAGGAATGTGTCTAATTTTGATTGACATGCACATTGGTAGATGTGGGCCCCATTGTTCTATGGTTCCTCTAATCAATATGTCTTCATTTCTTTTGGCAAAATTTGTGCTCCACATCTCAAGAGGAATAAGTGGATTCATTATGGCTAGAAAAACTATTGTACATAGAGACAACCATTTTATATCCTCATGTATTTGGTTGGCATGTTTTTATTAAGGAGTGAATTTTTTTCTACTTAACAATGGCCAACATATCATCATTTAATGTTCATGCTAGAGTCAGGTTAAAAAAAAAGCTACGTGATTCAATGAAAACAATGGCTACTTAGGAGATACTAGTAACATAAAAGAAATTCAAACAAATCTTAGTAATGTGTAGCATGTGATGGATGTATGTGTCAATGGACACTTATGGAATCTAACAAAGTTGACTTGGCAAGCACATATCATGTCTGATGTTGGAATTTCGTTCAAATTAAATAAGGCCTTACTTCTGAAATAAGATCTCTCCTGGTTCAAGCCTGCAAACATTATTTAAATAGACATAGGCTTAGGTGGTGATGGAACTTCAATCAAACCCACAATAGATCGATAAAAAGACTTATTCATTTTTAAATGCATGGTTTATGCCATGAATATGCATAAACAATGCTATCAGGCGAGTATACGTGAATTGTTTAACAAAATAATTTTTTATGTTTTTTCTATGTTAAATAGATGAATCTTTAAAAGTTTTTGATTCATGTAAGCATTTGTTCAAAATGCACCATGTATGGTCTATTTTGACAATGGATTCAAGTTTGTAATTAACCTTGGTTCAAATAGACCAATATCAACGAATTCATGATTTTTCAAGACTAAAGTAAATAAAAATTGATCTTCTAGTGACCTCAACTAATGTCAACTTAAGCCATCAATCTTGATAATGAGTTGGTATCACAGGTTCTTTGTAGAATTTGACCATTGTATCGAATGAGCAAAAAATAGAATTCACAGACGTAATAGCTTATTCTTATGTTTTCAAATATAATTGCTCAGATCAAAATTGGCCAGGATAGCAAGGGGTTTTCTTGATTTGAAGTGTGAAGGGGCGGAATCCTACAGAACGTAGTTGTTCTAGAAAAAATATACCAGTCATTATCTTTTTGGCATCAAAGCAGGTTACGCATCAGGGATCAGGAACATTTGGCACTATGCGACTAACTAATCCCTCTTTGGTTGGTCTGGAGGAGTTCGATCATAGATGGAGGAGTAACTGTAAGGGCGTCTTTCTCAAGCATCGACAAGTAACGGAAAACTTTAGTGAAAGCCTCATGATGACGCGGTTCGAGATTGCTGCTGCTTCTCGGTAGTGAAGCGAGAAGAGGCAACAGAGCCTGCCGAGACGTCCGACCTCGACAGACTGGCCATGGTGTGCCCTACAAGGCGACGAAACGCCGTGGGCGCAAAAAAAAAGGAACCTTTCTTTCAATACGGATTTCTGATTATACCATTTCGATCCATTTCCTTCCTCAGATCCCTCTCGTACAATTTCCCTCCCCGTCTCTCACTCCAGCTACAAAATCTCGCTCTGTGTAGGACCTAATTTTCTCTTGGCAAAGTTGTCAACACCAACATCTCCAACATTAGCAAAACTGTTTTACTGTTACAACATGATCATCAAATTACCTATATTGTAAATTTGGAATTAAGTCAACAGCTAGGGATACACAACCCCGTGGCCACGGAGCAATGCGAAAACAAAAATGAAAGGCATGTTGTTTTTGTTGCCAAGTCATGGGGCTAGTAACAACAATCTGCACATCTAGAACATCACAAACAAGGGAAATGGACGAGAGAGTAATGAAAATTCTAACAAAAAAATTGATTCTAAATGTGGCCAAATTTCCTACGTAATTATATAGATGCCTCAACTTTAAATATATATGTATCTCTAGATGTGATTGGTTCAAGCGATGCATGAGGATTGACAAACTCCTTCACTGTGATTGAAGAAATTAATCTAAGCAAAGGAGAAATCATTTGTAAAATCCATACACAAACTGTGAAAAATCCAAATCGAGATTCAGAACCTAGAGAGATGATACACAAGTCTTTGATGCCTTTTGGGCATTTATTTGAAATGCTTGTCTAAAGTGGGACCAAAACAACAACCAAAGGAATAACAACAGTCCCACTTCGGGTACCATTAGTCATCAAAGTCGATGCATGAATAGAATGAATTCATAAACCTCTTTCTTCTTCAAAGTTCTCAATCTATTTCAAAGTCAATGTTCGTCCTTATGCCCCAATAAAGCAATTCTCCACATGCATGAAGTTCTAACGTTAGACATCAATTCATTAATGTATGAAACTGGTCAGCATGCAAACTAACCTCATTCAAACCATTCCTTTTCCCATGTTGTTTCACCGAGCTCTCAATCAACGAGTGTTTCCCCCCCCTAACTACCCCCTTCTCGCGTTCACAACTTGGTGTCCACTCCATATCCTTATCCCTTTCCCCCTCATGGTTGCTGCCACTGCTACCACCACCCTCATGTTCACACTCGCTACTATCCACATCGACCACCTTCCGTCTACACTTCCTCTCACGTTCACTTTTTTGAAAAATTCATCTTCCAGTTCTTCTCCTCCTCATCGCCCACCGCGTCAGATACAAGCATGTCAATCTTGTTCATACGTTTGTGAAGGGCCTCCCTCAAGGCCTTAAGGGACTTCCGTAAGCCCGGCTGGCAAGGGTCTCCTACCCAAGCTCGGATTATGGTATGTTGACAAACATGGCTGCTCCATGGGCTGCTAAGGCATCTCCACAAACTCTAACTGCCCCTACACCTACAACGACTGCCCTTCCACCTGTTGTTGCTGCCCATGAACCATCTATTAGCACTATAGTGACTGCCTTGGCAACAATCGTAGTGGTGACTAGCCTCGCCGCTTTCACCACCTTTACTATAGCACTCAAGCGACGATTCTGTGCCACGAGCACCTTCAAACAATATTACAACAAACGATCGCGCATGGTCAACGGTGCACGTGACTTTGTCACTGCCACCAGCTCCCCCTTAACCTTTGGTCTTGGAATGAGAACCTTCCCCACCATGCTGTGCTTCTTATCGCTGTGCACAGGTGAGTCACGGCACGACGCAACTTGCTTGCGACAAGCAATAGTGGAAAGTCAAGCTCATGTTACGCCACTTGGACTACACGATACACTAATGCTTCGACATTGCTGAAAAAGTGGGATAAGGTGATGATGTGGACAGCCACATACTCAGAACTGAGGACAATGTCACAATGGTCTTCCACCATTACCAAAGGCAACTTGGCCCTTGCCCATAGGAATGTAGCTCAAATAGCGGCACTTCTCCCCCATGTCTTTCTCGAGCTAGAGCGTGCTGTTGTCTAGCAACTTCCCCTTGGGGGAATGTCCATGTAGTCACTACGCTTCAGGTGCATGCGTAGTGGAGAAACCATTGCTATAGTCAATTTTGAATGTTGGCAAACTTTTAGCTGACTCTGCAAGGTTTTCCTTACAACTTGGAGAGCCTTGTGTGTTGCCTTGAGGTGATTGTGAGAGAGTAGGAGGAAGTAGAGGCCTCCATTTATGAGAGGAGGCACATGCAACCTTCCAGAGAGGGAGAACATAGCCTCCCCATTCTCTTGCCTCTATCCTAATTGCTCCTTACACTCCCCCTTAGAACTTACCCCTTCTATTCTCTTTTTTCTGACCTTTGGTTTGAAAACTTGGACAAAGGATGCTATGGTTGTGTAGCGAACTGGAACAAACTCAGAAACTGCGAATGGGTTCTCATGCTTAGGTTGTGCTACTACCACGTTTTTACTCCCTTCCTTATCCCTTTTCCTCTCAAAGAGGAGAATTTCGGTGATGCTCAGGTTGTAAGGCTAACTACAACAATCATGGACCATGACTAATATTTTCATACTCCAATCCAAACTAGGAATGAAAGTATAGTTCTCCCATCCTTTGCATGGACCAGCTACCTCCCTGACTTGAGGAATGTTCACGCAAATAAAGCCTCTCCTCATTAACCATCTAAGAATTGATTACATGAGTAACAAGGTGATGTGTAAAACAATGAAGGACAGTGAAGAAGACAAGTGGAAGGTTGTGAGGGATCCCATTGCCCATATGAGGAGGGGTAGAATAATAGTATCCATATCATAAACAAAAAAGAGAAGAATAGTCAATAAAAATATTATACAAGTTCGACCATTGAATCATCAATTCTTCCATGTAATTTACATGAGGTCATAACTACATAACAGCCAATGGTATTACTACTATGATAGCAATGATCTAACTTTGGGAAAACTTTTTATTTTAAAGTAGTGCAATGTCGTTGCTCATTTTGAAACCAAAGAGTAAGTTGGCATGAGAGTGCCAAGGGCGTAATGAAGTTTTATTACATTTTGCTACCTAAAGCATGGGCTTTGAAACAATTTTGTGTGACCTATGTGAATTCATGTTTACAATGTATCAAACCTCAGTTGTTGTTGTCAATCCACATGTGTGAATGTAAACAAAGTCACATATTACTTGCAACCCTCATGAAGAGATTATTACTTGAACTAAACTCATATGGTGCATGTGTTATTAGATTTGTTTTGCATAAAAGCTTAGTCTATTACTTTTAAAGATACTCCTTGTAACATGAGAAAGACTTATCAGCAAAGTGTTTGAAAACCTAGCGCACATAACACAAGGAAAACATTTCGGGTCATACCTTCTCAATTGGAATAAGTTTTTGAAAATGTGCTGCAAAAAATACATTAACGATGTCAAGTTTACATAGTTGTTATGGTTGTTTTGGTTAGGAACTTCAACTCACATGTACAATTTCTTAGGTATGAATTTTCTTGTCTTTCATGAGCCAAAACCATGTAGTCAATTCAAGAAATTGTGCATGAATTAACAATGCTTTTGATAAACAACGTATGGGTATTATGTATTCTCCCTCAATTTGAAGCAAGGATTTTTTAATACGAGTTTTCATGATCATACTAAAAATCAATTCTCATGTGGATCACAAATGACTTAGAACTTCATGTGCAAAGAAGACATAACATGGCTTGAAATAAAATACAAAAGCCAGAACATAAAAGTTATTCTGACTTGAGAATCACCCCTATGTATCATGAACACGTTAAAGAAATTAAACTCTAATGTACATGCATGAACATGATTTTCAACTTACACACTAGGTGTTTATAGTGCGAAGAATGTGTCCTTGCAATGATCAAGTACATTATCTTTTTATGCAATTGTGATATTCCTTACAAGTTGAAAACTAGTCTTTTGAACTTGCGGTCTTAAGGAGGAAACTAGCCTCCAACACCAGCCCCATGTAGTGAACCCCCTCAAGGGAGGTTAGACTGTGTCTCAAATACAGCAAATTTTGCGCATCAAATGGGTGATCATTGCATTACATCTTAATGGGGAGTGAAACAATGATCTACGCAAGTTCAACAATGGTATATTGAAAATTTTAACTAAACAAATGTCCACGAATAAAGATGTGCTTTGTTTGGCCATTGCATTTTGTGGAGTTTGGAAGGTCAATTGGAGACTTCTTACCGACAAACGTTTTCTTCATTTGCAATTGAGAAAATTTGTCGTTCTCTTGGTGATTATTAAGATATGTCACCTTGTGATCTGCTCAAGGGGGAATGGCACATTCCACTTTTGTGCAACTATTTTTGATGAGTTTTTTAGGTGCTGGAGTATGACACCACTCCTCCATGGATGAAGCACACAAAATCCATCGTGCTCGGACTTTCCGCCATTGTTCTTCCAACATTTGCGTTGAACTAGTACTCAAGGTGAAAGTTTTCTGCCATCCTAATAACTAACCTTGTGTTCCATATTGCATCTAAGCAGCTTGTAGCTCAATCAAGCTCCTTGCATGCCTTTTCTTTACAAGTCACATTACCGCATAGTATTTAAGGTATTTTTTATGATTTTGATATTTTATACATTAG
>SZWC01013129.1:11325-21715 GCA_023375785.1 Penium margaritaceum
TGCGTGCGTGCGTGCGTGCGTGCGTGCGTGCGTGCGTGCGTGTGTGTGTGTGTGTGTGTATGTGTGTGTGTGCATGCGTGCGTGCACGCGAGCGTGCGTGCATGCGTGCGTTGGTGGGTGCGTGCTTTGGTGGGTGCATGCTCGTGTGTGTGCATGCACGTGTGAGTGCATGCATGCGTGCGTGCGTGCATTGCTGCACATGGGTTTGTTTATGTTGTACATGCTTGATGTATCTTCCTCTCTTCCCCTCTGCTGGCGTTGGTGGTTGCTGTTGATGTGCCCAGTTTCTGCGCCAGCTGTAGAGTTGCCCTTGCAGCAGACCGAGTACAAGGATAACTGGTAAGACTTCTCAGCTCGAATGTAATTGGTGCTGGCAGGTGAGGATCAACAAAATGTACTGCCCAGGATGGCAATGAGGGACATGCAGAGGGACTTTCTGATGGGTTGACTTCGTAACTTGGAAGGTTGTTAAGGGAGAATACTTTCTTTGTTATGTACTTGTTACGCAGTCAGAAGAGGGCGATCCTGTACATATTAGAACATGCTCCAGCGGAGACTATTGTACAGGTGTTCAGCAGGATATTTGACAAAGCTTGCACTTGTTTGTTTCATGAACTTGCACCTGCTATGAACAGTCTAGCCGCTTCCAGTACTTACTCATGCCAGAAAGGGTTTAGGTCAGTGGCGGTTGGGTCGAAGTCACAACAAATATGCATCAGGTTCTCAGATACTAGTTCTGTGTGTTTCTAGTGAATACTCGCCCACTCCCAGTGGGTATGTACATACTACGTTTGCTCTCAACGAGGTGAGGGGAGGGGAGGGGGAGGGGGGAATACCTCGCCCACGACCCCTTCTGGCCATGCCCCGGGCATGGACCGGGATACAACCCTTAGCGTCTCCATTGTCAGAGCCCCCCCAGTTCAGTTGTTCTACATTGTCAATATCTTGGAAAGTCGGACGGGAAGACGTTAAGTTGGGTACCCAGTGTATTAGATTCTCAACAAAACCTTTGATTTCTCTGTTCAAAACCCCACATTTCACCCTTGGTTACTTGACCTTCTGACAGAGGCGCTGGCAATATTAGGAATGGGACTAGTATGGATAGTGTCACATACAAGCTTCCGCGCTGAATATGTCACGTATCTCAAAAACATGTATGGAGTCGGATTTGCATTTTCGATCAGTGAGGATCACCTATTGAGGGGTTAATGAACAAGGATTTGGAGAAGAAATGTGATAGGAGGCAGGAGAAGTCTTAAACCTCCTTAATCTCATCAAGAGCGTAGTTGTTCGTCGACACCCCGGCGTAGTTCACCTTCTCGAACCGGACGACGACTGGGTAACGGATGCCGCTCTGCAGCCACGAAGTACAGCAGTACGTCGATATGGGTAATGAGGACCCCACCACAAAGTAACCGTAACGAAGGTTGCGGACATTACAGCTCTATCAGAAAGCAGCAATGGCAGAGACAGTTGCGGCTGAGACGGCGAAGCGGGTAGTCGTGCGATGACCTCTCCGGGGACACTGGATTGACCGGAGCAACGTTGCAAACTCCCATGCAGACAACGAACCCCGTATGACAGCCAGGATGAGCATCCTTACCTGGTCCACGGATACGACCTTGCCGGTGTCGTTGAACCAGTACGACTCGGGCCGCAGGATCCTCACCTGTAACAACAACACTGATCGTCAGCAACGGTACATGCCATGTGGTTCGCGGAAGCTGCCGGCTGCTATGTGCGATGACTTACGGTGGTGCCACGCTTGGGGCCGACGGGGGCCTTCGCGGGGGCAGCGGCCTCCTCAGCCCTGACGGAGAGCCTCACATTACGCCTGGAAGCGGAAGTCTGAGCAGGGGCTGCCGCGAACTGAGCGACAGACACCCTGGAGGAGAGGGCAGCGGCGGCAGAAATGGCGGCCATGGTGGTCGGTGACTGGTGCGTGTGAAAGTCGAAGAAGGTGTGGCGCAACCGTGAGAATGAGTGCGACAGACCAGACCACAACCTGGAAGTTGGGGTACTGGAGGCTTTAGTGGGTCCCGACGGTTAGTCTTTCGAGCGATCTTTCTTATCCGCAGACATGCACTGACTGCAGCTCAATTGGCCAGCGAAAGTCAACGTGGCAAACGTGGCGTTTTTGCAATCCGCAGTAGCCGGGTTCGTCGCGTTTCTAGATCGGAAACTGCTCTCGGGGAAATGAATCGAACACGCGACGGCGGCGACAGAATCGGCGGGCTCCTGGGGCAATGGTGAGGCCGCTCTCGAGCACCAAAAATGCAGCGCAAGAGATACTCGAGGAGCCTAACCACGACCTCTCCTTGTTCTTTTCTCTGATTTTCCATTTGTGGAAGAGCAAAGCGACGTAAGCACGACTCTGGGCATGGACCCAAAATGTTTGTTTCACCATCACATAGTTACTTTAAACACAAAAATGGATCCCGAAAGTTATCATTGGTAACTGAATGGCAACAATAAGAGATGAAATGTGGTGATAAAGTGTCCTTTCCCTACATATCTCAAACTTGAGAAAAAAATCAATTAAATACCTTCAAGTCGTACATATTAAATAATAAAAAATCATATGAAATAATCTTCATCTTATATTGATTTTTTATGCATCAATATTAGCTCCATTGTCTAACTGGCTTTACGTCCCTAACAGACACGTATCCTTGCACTCCGCGGGTGGGCGTTTTTGTTCTTCCATTCGTGGCCAAGATTTAGAAAAAAATCGGATTTTTTTTCCAAATTTTCGTGGGTCATGGATCATGCCTTGTTGTTGCTTTTACACTTCAATGCATGTTATCGATAGTTTTGACACTCAACATTGAAGTACAAAGCATTGCTCCAATATCCACTGTAGCGGATCTGTTACATTGGTAGCAGAGCTCCAGGAATCAAATCCCACGTTGGGATTATCGGAGATGCCGAGTGGCTCTCACTCCTAGTGGGGGGGTTGTAGCGTGGCAGTGCCACTCCGACCGGTCGAAGGACCCACGTGGCTCGAGCGGGGTTACCTGGGACTGTGTGCAGTTGGACGGGATGGCTTGAGGTTCGGAGACCCTCAAGAACTGCGGTTTTGGCCTAGTCGGCCAAGGATTCCATCCAATCCGCTACATCCACGTTCTCAGTCGTCTGTTGCTTAAAAAAAAAATCAAGTTATGAACTATGTTTTGTTCAATGTGTCACCTCGTATCATGGCATGGACACGTTGAAGTGGCATTTGACAATTTCATTCCCACGCGAGATCCTAACAACAGACTTGCATGCTCCTGCGCTCTCCAGAAAAGCGCAAACCTCATGAAGACAACGGTGGGAGAACCAAGCGCATCCGAAGACTTGCACCTGTAACCCGACAAATGATCTGGGATAGTAGCACGCAGTCTGAGTCGCTCACCAAGTTGCCCGGGCAGCATCCTTGTCGTACTTCGCGACGACTTGAACAACACCAGCGACTCTAACGGCCGTTCCGGCGACTGAATTATCAAGTTTGATGAATTCAATGACTCTGCCTTTAAAGTTGACATGAGTTCCGACGGCAAGAAGTACTAGTTTGTGTACACACACTATGACAACTTGTACCTAAAGCACTATACTTGAGCTCGAACAACTCACCGTTGCAATGGGGGAGTTACAAAACTCACACACCCCGGAGGTAATGCCTGTGCATGTAACACCCAACTCCCAAGTGCACTCCAAATCTTTGAGACAACATCAGAGTCTTTGGTTTTAGGAGACCTTCCATATGCGACTGGCGAGTTTGGAGGTGGACATCGCCGCTACCATGACCAACAAGTACCGTAAAAGTATTGACATCACGGCTTCACCTTTTGCATGGCAAGGCTCTACGTTTGCTGTTTTGTATAACGGACATCGAACCCCAGTAGGAAAGCGACGGAGCCAGAACGTCGTCCCATTCGACTTCTCTTGCATCATTCATTGCATTCTTGCATGTTATGGGAAGCTAAACGAGACGTTTGACTCGTGGTACAAGTTGTGGCAACCACATCAACAGTCCAACATTGCAGAGAACACGTGTCGTTTTCGTGACCCCAACACGATATGCCATAATAGCAATCAACAACCTTGTGGTAATTGATTCGTTGGTTTGTGTTCATGTGTAATCTGTCGGGTGTTATGTGTGGTTGTATGGTAACACTAGCATGGCATAGGTTGTATTTTTTCTAATTGAACCTCCACCGACTGTGGCACTTCATGTAGCTAGATGACATAGGTGAGCAGTTAAGTTTTACCAGCAATAGTGATACTATTTAGACGCATGACAAAAGATGACATCTCTGAGATTTGATCCACCACAATTCACACACCTTTATTTTTCTAATGCGTCACAGACAAACTGAGATGGATTCGAGCAAGATGTCTGTTCATGGTTCTTCTCAAACAAGTACTGACTAGGGCTCCTCTGGTGGCACTGTCCTTGGCGCGTTGACGCACGGCACATATTGCACCTACTCACAAAAATCTCATAGGCAGTCCCCATGGATGGCCACCGGTATTGGCGTCATAGGGTCTTGAGCATGTTCTTCAACCCTAAGTGGCTCGGGTAGTGGGTGTCATATGCCTCATCCAATAACAACTGCTTCAGTGATGTAAAACATGGGACAACAATATTTTTCTTGTGTCCTCTTTGCCAACATATCCCATTACCCGTGGCTTCCTTCAACACACCACCTGTGAACTCCCTGCCTACGCTGCTCAGATAGACCCATGCTCGAATAGACTATGCATGATAGGAGATCCCATCAACCCTAAGATGGCATCAAGACTTAATCATGGCATCCTTGATAGAGGATCATCTATATTAATCGTCCCAGGAATTTTTTGGATATCCTAAACAAAGCTTCTTCTCAAGAATTCCATCCAGCAAGTCTATGTACGAGTGAAATTTGGATGTATCTTTATGTTCATCAATGCATCGTGATTTTGGAAGACTTTGCAATGTCGTGACTATGTATAGCATGGTTGATGCTTGAATGCATGGATGAGAGCCAACATGACCTTCTCATGGTTACGCAATTGAGCTCTGCATCTCACATCATGCGAAACACATACAAAATTAGCTATGACCCTTATCCATGATCGTACACAGTACTATCCCGATGACATGCTTTCTTGTATATACCGCCATGACGTACTCCTTGGATGCACAGGGACAAATAAACATCAGAATGTAACTTATTGCAGATTTAAGATCCTCATAACTCTTATTGTCCTTCTTGCCCCATTTCCACTGGTAATCTTTCGCAATAGCAGAGCTATTGGCACATCCTTCTTGGCGTACCTCAAGGTAAATTTAGTGATCAACAAGTTTTGGGAAGATTTGGATGTCATGGACACATCTTTGTTTCAGTCGCTGCTTCACTTCCTCCCCATTATCTGGGTCCATGTGGAGATCTTGCTCACAATATGTCCAAGGAACTACACCTATTGCTTCTCAAACAAACACTTTGAGAGCTTCACAAACATCTCCCTGTTTTGACGGATGTCCAACACATAATATATATGTTGTCGATGCTCATTTAATTTCCAGGAGTACATGATTATGTAATCAAGGAACATCTCAACAAACGGGTCCAGGTGAGGGTGGAAGATCCGGTTCACGAGGCTCATTAATGTTGTTGTAGCATCGATCGACTCCAATGGCATCACGAGGAACTAAAAATGGTTGTACCGCATAAAAATACAATAATCTCCAAACTTTACTCCTATAACGGATTGGGCGGAATCCTTGGCCGACTAGGCCAAAACCGCGGTGCTTGAGGGTCTCCAACCCTCAAGTCATCCCGTCTCACCGCCCTCAGTCCCCGGTGACCCCGCTCGGACCGAGGTATGGTTAATTGTTCCTCTTTTATACATTGCATAATCTATGTATTACATATATATATATATATATATGTATATATAGGAAGCTAGGTGGTATCCTTACGGTTCAAAGATACTTGTTCACCAAACAATGTGTGTCATGGGAATACATTTTCTGCGTTTATAAACTAAGGGTTTTCTTTATTGTGACATTTGAGTTCCGGTGTACCCAATATTCTTTACTTACTTGTTTGGAGGGGGGGGGGCAACATCGGAGCCGGAGATCCCCCCCCTTCTCCAAAAGGGCAAAGTGTATTAGTGGAGTGTACATGATATGTGTATCTCACGGACATGTGAAAAATACACTAAGTGTATTATACACTTAGTGTATTTTCCACATGTTTGTGAGATACACAGATCATACACCTCCCCAATATACTTTACCTGTTTGGGGGAGGGAGGGGCAACATGGGAGCCGGATACCCCCCCCTCCATAAGGGCAAAGTGTATTAGGGGAGTGTACATTAGCTGTTTACCTCACGGACATGTGGAAATTACACAAAGTGTACACTTCGTGTATTTTCCATATGTCCATGAGATACACAAATCATTGAAACTCCTCCAATGCACTTTACTCGTTTGGAGATGGGGGATAACATGGGAGGGGGAGATCCTCTCCCCCCTCTTGAAAAAGGGCAAAGTGTATTAGGGGAGTGTATATGATCTATGTATCTCACGAACATGTGAAAAATACACTAAGTGTATTATACACTTACTGTATTTTTCACATGTTCGTGAGATACACAAATCATAGACACTCTCCCAACACACCTTACTTGTAGGAGGGGGGGTGGGACATGGGAGCCGGAGATCCCCCCCCCTCCAAAGGAGTGAAGTGTCTTGGGGGAGTGTCATGATCAATGTATCTCACAGACATGTGAAAAATACACTAAGTGTATAATACACTTAGTGTATTTTTCACACTTTACCTGTTTGGAGGGGGGGGGGGGGCAACATGGGAGTGGGATATCCTCCCCTCCTCAAAAAGAGAAAAGTGTATTTGGGGAGTGTATATGATCTGTGTATCTCGCGGACGTGTGAAAATACACCAAGTGTATTATACACATTGTGCATTTTCCATGTGTCCATGAGATACACAGATCATAGACACTCCTCCAATACACTTTGTCTATTTAGAGGGGGGGTCAACATGGGAGTTGGATATCCCCCCCCCTCCTCAATAGGGCATAGTGTATTAGGGGAGTGTATATGATCTGTGTATCTCACAAACATGTAAAAAACACACTAAGTGTATTATACACTTAGTGTATTTTTCACATGTCCGTGAGATACACATATCATATACACTCCCCCAATACACGTTGCCTGTTTGGAGGGGGAGGGGGCAACTTGGGAGCAGGAGATCCTCCCCCCTGAAAAGGGAAAAGTGTATTAGGGGAGCGTACATGATCCGTGTATCTCACGGACATGTGAAAAATACACCAAGTGTGTTTTCCACGTGTCCATGTGATACACAGATCATAGACACTCCTCCAATACACTTTGCCTGTTTGGAGGGGGGGGGCAACATGGGAGCTGGATATCCCCCCCCTCACATGCGCAGAGTGTATTAGGGGAGTGTATATGATCTGTGTATCTCATAGACATGTGGAAAATACACCAAGTGTATTATACACTTGGTGTATTTTTCACATGTCCGTGAGATACACAGATCATAGACACTCGTCTAATACACTTTGCCTGTTTTGGAGGGGGGAGGGGTAACATGGGAGCCAGATATCCACCCCCCCTTAAAAAAGGGCAGAGTGTATTGGGGGAGTATATATGATATGTGTATCTCACGGACATGTAAAAAATACACTAACTGTACTGCACACTTCGTGTGTTTTCTACATGTCCATAAGATACACAGATCATAGACACTCCCCCAATACACTTTACCTGTTTGGAGGGGGGGCAACATGGGAGCGGGAGATCCTCTCCCCCTAAAAAGGGAAAAGTGTGTTATGGGAGTGTATTTGATATGTGTATCTCACGAAAATGTGAAGAATACACCAATTGTGTTATACACTTAGTGTATTTTCCACATATCCATGAGATACACAAATCATAGACACTCGTCCAATACACTTTGCCTGTTTTGGAGGGGGGAGGGTCAACATGGGAGCTGGATATCCATCCCTCCTAAAAAAGGGCAGAGTGCATTAGGGGAATGTATATGATCTGTGTATCTCATGGACATGTAAAAAATACACTAAGTGTACACTTCGTGTATTTTCTACATGTCCATAAGATACACAGATCATAGACACTCCTTTAAAGGTCTAAGTACAAATGTATATCTGTGTTAGCGAACTGTAAATTGAGTTGTGGATAAAGAAAGCATGGTACTTGTTGAGTGATTGATTACAAGCCTTCCAAGAATGTTCGCGTGTTAAATCATACAAGTATATTCTTATATGTATGAACATACGTAGTAAGGTGAATTGTAATGTAACTTCCACGAAAGGTACCATGAAATTTCCAGAGGCATACATGTGACATGTACACTGTATGAAGAGTGTGTTTTTTAGAGGCGACTAACCATAAATGCTCGGACCATGTTGCTCCTTTGACCGGTCGGCGTGGCACTGCCACGCTACAATCCCCCCAGTAGGAGTGAGAGCCGCTTCAGCATCTCCGGTAATACCTATGTGGAATTCGAGCCCTGGAGCTCTGATACCAATGTAACGGATTTGACGAAGTCCTTGGCTGACTAGGCCAAAACCGCGGTGCTTGAGGGTCTCCGACCCTGAAGCCATCTCGTCTCACCGCCCTCATTCCCAAGTGACCCCGCTTGGACCATGTGGCTCCTTCGACCAGTCGGCGTGGCACTGCCACGCTACAACTCCACAATGTGGATCTGACGGTACCCCAAGAGCAAGTCAACCGTTGTGAAATATTACGCTCTCTTGCGTTAGTAAAGACTTCCTCGAACCTTGGTATTGGACAATGGCTTTTGATTGTCACATTCTTTAGTGTGTGATCTCCATGTTCATGTACAGTTCTATTGTATTTCTCTTTCCAAGGAGGACCAATGTAGTGCACAATGATATCAATGCCCTTACGAACCCATGCTTCGTTAACTCCTCCAACGGCTTCTTCAACTCACTTAAATCACTATCAATCATATGACACACAACACACACGAACGTTGAACCGGGAACTAGTGTATTCTTGTTTCCGGCATCCCACTAGGATGGTAACCCTTTTGACAGCTCAGCATAAAGCACATCAATGTAGCTCTCTAGTACTCCCTTTCTTCCTTCGAATAGCTCCGCTCGAGGTGGTTTCCGCAGATCCTCTTCATATTGCTTCAGTTCTACTACCAAACCTTGCATCTCTCTAATTTCTTCCTTTTGCCACACCCACACAAGGTACACTTAGTACTCCTTTCTTTGCAAGTGAACGAAAGTCAATTGTGGTACCTTACTTGCCTTGGGATCATCGTCCCTAGTCTACGGCTGTAAAACTATATACTCTCCACTTTTTTTTCAGTTTCACATGGGTGCGCACCCAATCCATGGAAGGATTTCACCATTGCCACCATTCACACCATCGGCACGTGCAAATTCTAACCTTGAATGACAGCTTGCCCAAATTAGCCCTCAAAGGTTTTTGAGGCAATCTGCACTCCTGCTCCCCATACACCAACTTGGTCTTAGCCAGCTTCCTATGACATGTCATTATGATCTACGGATCAAAATAAACATGAGATTAGAAGCAAAATTTATTTTCAACATGGAAAGCATGTTTGGGCCTGTGATCTTGAACCCTTGAACACACTCCTCCTCCTCCTCCTCCTGTCATGTGATAGAGCGAGGATAGGGAGAGAAAGTGAGCAAGCGATATTTTTGTAGAGACATGTAGAGTGTAACGGGCCGTGTCTCCGGCTCCTGCTCTGAAGTCGTCGTCAGAGTTCGTAGAATGGCGTTCTCAGTCCGCGTCAGGGGTTTACCCCCTTCGCAAGACTGAGGGGCAATCGTCATCAACGACCCAAAGCAGGGAGACTCGAATATTTCGAGTCTCCGTAGGCCCATTTCCGTTTTGAACCAAACCCCTGGTTTTGGGACCCAAACCAGGGGTTTTTACCTCGAACTCGTGTGTTTGCACGAGTTATTCGGTTTGTTTTACGTCAAAGTTCGTCATAAACGAACTTCACGTTTCGTTTTGTCGTTCTGGCGCGAAATCGTCGCGTGCGAGGCACGTTGGCGATTTCGCGCCAGGCATTTTGTCCTCACCCTCGCTCCCCCTATCCCTCGTCCTCTCTTGCTCGTTTTGCAAGGAGGGCGAGGGAGGACGAGGGCACGAGGCCACAAGGCCTCGCCCTCGAGGCCCTCGTGGCCTCTCAACCGCTGATCCGGCTGAGGCCGCGATAGGCGACTGGCGGCTGGCCGGCCGGTGGCCGGCCGGTCGCTTGGCCGGCCGCCGGCCGTCCAGCCGGCCGGCAGCGAGCTGGCCGACGGCCAGCGAACTGCTGGCCGCCGGCCAGCCCTCGCTGACGCGA
>SZWC01013129.1:49109-63607 GCA_023375785.1 Penium margaritaceum
CGTTGCGTTGCGTTGCGTTGCGTTGCGTTGCGTTGTGTTGCGTTGCGTTGCGTTGCGTTGCGTTGCATTGCGTTGCATTGCGTTGCGTCGCGTTGCGTTGCGTTGCGTTGCGTTGCGTTGCGTTGCTTTGCGTTGCGTTGCGTTGCGTTATTGTTGCATTGCATTGCGTTGCGTTGCGTTGTGTTGGGTCAGGTTGCGTTGCGTTGTGTTGCGTTGCGTTGCATTGCATTGCGTTGCGCTGCAACGTGTTGCGTTGTTCTGCATCGCATTTCAATGCGTTGCGTTGCATTGCTTTGCGTTGTTCTGCGTTGCGTTGTGTTGCATGCTTTGTGTTGCGTTGCGCTGGCTGTGTTGCGTTGCGTCGTGTTCCGTTGTGCTGTGCTGCACTGCGCTGCGCTGTGCTGCTGCTGCACTCTGCTGTGCTGCGCTGCGCTGCACAGTGCTGCGCTGTGCTGCGCCGTGCTTCGCTGCGATGCCCCGCGCTGCGCTGTGCCACGCTTTGCTGTGCTGCGTCGTGCTGTGCTGCGCTGCAGTGCGTTGTGGTGTTCTTGTGTTGTGTTGCGTGGCAGCATTGGGCTGCGTAGCTCCTGTTTGAACTGGACCTTGTGTTGCATGGCATGATGCTGTATGACTTGACGTGACGACATGTGTGTTGGTAGAAGGTTTGTTGACAGATGGAAAGTTGTGACTATGATGATGTTGCTGTGAGGCAACTGTCTGACTTCACATCACTTTCGGACATCAATCTTTCTGCCTCGGCATTTCCTGCCTCATGATCTCGCCTACCTTCGCTGGTGGGGAGATGTTCCCTACCTTGCCTTTTTTTGGTCTCCTTTTTGTTTGGTCTGGCTGAAATGGGCTAAAACAATAGGCCCAGGGGGAGGTTAGAAGACAGTTGTTTTCAGACCCTTCAAAATGGGGGGGGGAGGGGTCCAAGGTGGAAGGAGCTAAACCACGGCTGCCAGGGAGCACCAAATCTGGATGCTGTCCACAGCAAAAAAACTGCGCCTGCACGNTCCTGCCTCATGATCTCGCCTACCTTCGCTGGTGGGGAGATGTTCCCTACCTTGCCTTTTTTTGGTCTCCTTTTTGTTTGGTCTGGCTGAAATGGGCTAAAACAATAGGCCCAGGGGGAGGTTAGAAGACAGTTGTTTTCAGACCCTTCAAAATGGGGGGGGGAGGGGTCCAAGGTGGAAGGAGCTAAACCACGGCTGCCAGGGAGCACCAAATCTGGATGCTGTCCACAGCAAAAAAACTGCGCCTGCACGGCGTGCGAGATGGCATGGGTGAGGGCAGGTGGTGGGTTATAGGTGGGCGGGTTGTAGTCGCAGACTGGGTGGGGAGTGCAAACCCGCACTCTTTTGTGTTTTACTTCTCACCGTGTCTTGGGTGGGGGCGCAGACTAGGACGCCCGGGGTCCCTTTCCCAGACCCAACGGGCATGGCCATTTAAAAGCAACCTGAAGGGCATGTTCCGCCCGTTTTTATCAAGGTAGCATGTTCCGCTTTTTGCCGGATGTGCTTCAGCGGACGGGGAATGAAGAAGTTTGAGGGCAGAAGGGGGAAGGAGGGTGTCTGAAGGCCAGACTCTGATGCGATCCACAGTGCCTTTGATGATGCATTAATGCTGATGGCACATCAATGCTGATGGTGCATCAGTGCCGATGGTGCTCTTATGCTGATGTCATGTCAAGTTTAGGCAACTCCTTCATGGAATGATTTGTATGCATGTGCATGTGCATGATCTTGAGCAGTTGGAGGCTATGGGGTTTGACAGGCAACTTGTCCTGCAAGCGTATTTTGCATGCGACAAAAACGAGCAGCTGGCGGCCAACTACCTGCTCGAGCATGGCGCGGAGTTCTTTGATGACTGAGCTGTGGCCACTGATGTGTGTGGCACTCGCCAGCGACCCATTCCCTATCCGTGAAAGAGCAGAAGGTGTTCGGCTATGGCCGTCTGGCTCTTGTCAAGGAGGGCTTGAAGGTTGTATGTACTGAGGCACGTCAAAACAACGACAGCTGTACAAGGTGGTTCATTCTTCATCCAGGATAGGCCTTAAATTTGGGCAACTGCGCCTCGGTGCCAGATGTGTTGGCAAACCTGAGTTGACAAAGAAGTTGGGTCCAAGCAACTCACAAGGCATGGAAGGCCAACGACCTTTGCTCTCTCTGTTGGACCACTTCTGTTGCGGAACTGTGAGAAAATGTAACATTTTTTCACTTTCGACATGGGTGTCTTTGAACCCCTTCCAAAGGAGAGAAAGATGCACATGAAGAGGACAACAACTCATGAAATATTGCCGAATGTTCATGTTTCATTTCCACTTCTCTTGCTACTGTGATGTGTCCCAACATTCTCCCGACTTAAGTGCACTTGCTTGTGAAAACTCTGTCTGACATTGATGTCTGCCTGGACATCATCAGCTTCATGCGCTTCCTAGCAGTTCCTCATGGCATCAAAACACCATAAGGAACTGCTACGAAGCTTCCTTGCCTTGTTGTTGATGTGGTCATGTTGCCTAATCAGTTGGCTCACTAGCAAGTGAAGTAGATGCTGGGGTCATCAAGGGTTAGGTTGGAGAGACATAGTCTCATAAGTTCCATTAGTGTAATGGTGTAGAGAGTGATATCTGACAATCATAGCACGAACACATGCACTGTCGCCCATCGGGTGATGCACGAAGTAATGTCAGCATGTCCTAAAATTGGTCTGAAACTATTGATTTGCCACTGTCTCTGTGCGACATCGTCCAAACCTAGGGATGTAGAATCTCAAACTGGTCATTACAATGGTCACAGCACAAGTCTAGCATTGATTGGTAGACGCACAATGTAAAACATGCAAATCAGGCTCAAAAGTCAGTCCACCGAGAAAACTCTCAAGACTACAAAAACATTGCACAGTGCCCCAGCAAGCATACAAGATGCTGTGGCGGCTTTCTAGCGCAACTAATGGTGTTAATGAGAAGATGCAAGGAAGCTTCCTAGCAACACTCCCGTTGACCAAGCGTTAATGCCTGATCAGACGGTGACGACACTCACAAGTCGTGCACGCAACGGCAAGTGTTTGGCTAGGGGACACAAGGCAAAGTGTCTGAATGCTTCAATAGCATTTGCAGAGAGAGATGACAAATGACAGGTCCATGGCATAAATACCTGCCGGGGTGCACAACGGGTGTCGCACGCGGCGGTCCAAGAGCTGTCCTAAAACCGGCCCAAAACCATTGTTTTGGCCATAACTCTGCGCACACATGTCAGAATGCTACGCCATCTAAACCTAGACGTGCAGAATCACAAGACGGACGCTACGACTGGTCACATGCATGCATCCATAATTGCAAATAATTTCTAGGGCATGCAGGCCCATGCAAGAACGAACATGAGCTCTGTGTCTGAGTGCGATGCAAGACGGCAAGAATTTGGCTAAGTCTGGAACGCTCAATATAAAGAACAAGGAGAAATTACAACTGAGGCCCTAGCGGGCTTAAGTAGGGGCGCCGGCAGCTAGTAGCACCGGGCCCCGTCACCCCCGCTGAGCCGAAACATGTCAGCGGGGAGAACACACTGCGTACACCACGATAACAATAACGGTGGTCTCCTCGAGGCACCGGAAGAGCTCTTCGAGTACCCGGGTCTCGACCACCGAGAAAATCGGAACAGTGCCAAAAAATCTCGAAATCAGCGTCCAGACATCACACACGGCTTTCCGAACATCGGAAGCCCCACAATAGCCATCGGGTCTCCTCGTCGCACCGGTACAGTCAACGGGGTGCGTGGGTCTGAACCCACCGAGAAAACTCTCCTACCTCCTGACAAGCCCACATGGCTGCCGGAACGCATCAACCGCGTCTCGCCGGCGCTGTCGTAGGTGCTGGAGAAGTCTCGGTGCAGTCCAGAGGCCCATCGTGTCGTCACGCCCTCCTCTGCCATATACCCCAAATGTGGGTATATCGGTAAACTAGCAGTGTCGGTCGTGACGGGTGGAAGCCACACAAACCAACATCCATCATCAGACGGTGGACACGCAATGCAAAAAAATGCAAATCGGGCTCATAGCCAGTCCGCCGAAAAACTCCTGCAAGCTGCAGAAAAATAGCAAGAAGTCCCGGCTGTAGGTGGCGGCAAGAGTCCGCCTTAAGCTCTCACACATGCCAGTCTAGGAGGAGAAGCATCCATGGACCGGGTGGGGCTGAGAAAGTGCGTAGAAGCTTCCTAGCAACACAGCCGCTGACCAGGCGTCAGTGCTTGGTCAGACGGCGACGGCAGTCACAAGTCGTACACACATCGGCAAGGGTTTGGCTAGGAGACACAAGACACAGTGTCAGAATGCTTCAATATAGCATATGCAGAGAGAGATGACAACTGACAGGTCCAAGGCATAAATACCTGTCGCGGCGCACGGCAGGTGTCGCACGCGGCAGTCCAAGAGCTGTCCTAAAACCGGCCCAAAACCATTGTTTTGGCCGTAACTCTGCGCACACATGTCAGAATCCTACGCCGTCTGAACCTAGACGTGTACAATCAAAAGACGGACGCAGTGACTGGTCACATGCATGCATCCATTGACTGACAGCGAGCATACAATGCAAAAACGTGCAAATAGGCCTCATGGCCAGTCCGCCGAAAGGCACCTGCAAGACGTAGAAGGCACAGCAAAGAGTCCCGGTGGCATCTGGGGCTCTGGAACAGTGGTCGGTCAGCTCCAAGAGGGTAGTCCGCCGCCTGTCGTCGCGCCGGTGTCACCAGGGCCGCCTGCCTCAGGGATCTGCACGAGTATGGACACGGCCGAGTGGTCACAGTAAACTGTAAAGGAACGGCACAAAGCACAACACTCCCCTATGACCCGATGGTACGCATGTCCATACGTGTGGAGCACTGGTACAACCACATAGTAGGTGACACAGACAGATGAGACGCCAACGTACATCCCACACTCAACCACTGTCACGCACGGGGCGAAGCCCAACGGAACGAATGGCCACCAGGAACTTTCCGCGGGCAAGTGCCTTCGTCAAGAAATGAGCACGCCGCAAGTCAGTACCAACCCACATGATGGAGATCACGCGTCGCTCCACCAGATCACGAACGAAGTGATGCTCAACCGCAATGTGCTTTTTGCGAGCATGAAAGACACCAGAGTTCTCCGCAATGGTGAGAGCACTCTGGTTGTCGCAACGGAGCACAATGGCGGGTACTGACTGCCCTAGCTCAAGAAACAAGCGCTGTAGCCAAACTGCCTCAGCAGCCCCTGCCCCCAAAGCCACATACTCTGCTTCCGACGAGCTACGTGCGATGCAGCCCTGCTTTCCGCTTCGCCAAGACAAAGCAGTACCACCGAGCAGAAACACGTAGCCAGTGCGACTGCGCCCGTCAGGGCTCCAAGCCCAGTCGCTGTCAGTGTAGCCGTCAAGGACCACCGAACACTGCCGACGAAAGCAGAGTCCGAGATACGGCGTGGAGACCACGTACCGTACCACTCGCACAGCCNCGTGAAGAGCTCTCGCACGTGGAGCCTGCGAGAACTGAGCGAGGAGGTTGACGGCGAACGCGATGTCGGGACGCGTGGTAGTGGCCAGGTACATCAGAGACCCGATAAGACGGAGGTACAAGGTCACGTCCACTGTCTCCCCCAGCTGTGTAGGGTCGTCCACCTTCAGGGCATCCTGCCCATCAGGTGTGAGGGGTGTGGAAGATGTGGGCACTGCACCAAGGAGATCGCTAAAGCGCTCCTCCACAACTCGTGCGTATCGGGCCTGATGCAGCAACAGTGTCCGATGTCTGCGATCTCGCACAATCTCCATACCAAGAAACACCAATGCAGGACCGAGGTCCTTCATCCTATAGGCGGTCTGCAGGACAGCCTTGGCCTCCTTCACGGCCTCCAGGGACGGAGACGCGATCAGAAGGTCATCAACATAGACCAGGATGGCGGTGAACCGCTCTGGTGTCGGTAGGATGAAGAGTGAGGGGTCTGCCTCGCTCTGTACGTATCCTGCGCGAGTCAAGGTGCCAGTGATCTTCCGGTTCCAAGGAGACCATGGAGATACCGTGGAGACTGTTTGAGGCCGTACAAGGACTTGCGCAAGCGCCAGACCTTGTCACCATCCTCAAAGCCTGGTGGCTAAGCCACGTAGATCTCCTCATCCAAAGAGCCATGGAGGAACGCATTGTTCACATCCATCTGGTGTAGTTCCCAGTCATGTTGAGCCACTACACCGAACAGAGTTCGAGCTGAGGTCATGCGGCCGACAGGGGCAAAGGTGTCAGTGTAATCAACTCCCTCAATCTGAGAGAACCCCTTGACGACCAAGCGGGCCTTGTAGCGTTCGAGTGAGCCATCCGGCTTCATTTTCTTGCGAAAGACCCACTTGACCTGAATCGCCTTCCTCCCAGGGGGAAGGCCAACCAGCTCGTAGACTCTGTGCTCTCGGATAGCGCGAAGCTCATCCTCGTAAGCAGCTCGCCAGGCATCAGCATCCTGCGATGAGAGAGCCTCCCTCAATGTGCCGGGGTCAGGCGCCATAGAGGGGGAACTCTGCGTGGCAAGTGCACACGCCTCAGTGTGAGGCCTGACGGCCACGAGATCATCTGCTGCGTCACAGGCGATATGGAACTCGCGAGTGACCAGGTCGTGCCCTATGGGACACGCTGGGTGTACCTCTGAAAGCTCAGTGCGGACACTTAGGCCTAAGGCCTTTGTGCCTGGATCACCGCTCGCGATGCTGCGAGAGGAAGGCCTGGGTCCGGGACCCGATGCTCGCTGAGCTCCGGAATGCAGTGGTCGAAGGCGACCACCGGGCTCACGGGAGTAACCGGAGGTCGAGGGGCGCACCTCAGGCTCAGGAACAGGTACGACCATAGGGACAGGTACGACCACAGCTGGTGAGGGCTAAGACGAGGCAGCCGGAGATGCCGTGCGAGGAGAAGCGTGTCTGGGGGATACTGAGCTGGGGGTGACAGCGGGCAAGGCTGGCCCGGACACTAAGACAGGAGTGTCAGCCGACGAAGGGACAGGAGTGGGCTGGGCTGGGTCAGACACCGGAGCAGGGGTGCCAGTGGACACAGGTGGTGATGCAGGAGGAGGCGTGAGAGTAGCGGTACCTGTGGGGTGTGAAACAGGCTGAACAGGTGGGATCTCTGGACCAACGGCAATGATAGCCGGGTCATCAAGTGCTGGAGATCGAGAGGGGACTCGAGCGGACACGTCAGCCTGACGAGAAATGGTCGCTGGCGAAGAATTCTCCCCCATCCGCCGAGGACCCTTACAGGAGGGGACATGAGATGCGGAGAGAGCTGTGATCGAAGTCAGATCACGGTATGTGAGAGACTAAAAAAACAGCGCGTCACGAGACTCAATGACACGACGGCGAGTGGGGTCCCAAAAGCGCCAGGCCTTCGACCGCGGGGAGATGCCGATGAAGGCACACAAGCGACCCCGAGGGGAGACCTTGGACCCCTGCTGGTCCTCAGTATACCACACGGAGGCCAGGGAACCCCAGATGCGTGCGAGACGAAGATCAGTACGGTGGCCAAACCAGAGCTCGTACGGTGTGACATGATCCCGAAGCGGACCATGCGGGAGGCGGTTCCAGACCCAAGTCATGTAGGCGAAGCCCTTGAAGGCGAAGGACTCCGGGAGACCGCACTCAGACCGCATGGCGCGGACCGCATCCTCCATGGTGCGGTTCCAACGCTTAGAGACACCGTTCTGCTGTGGGGTAGCAGGAGCGAAGACCTGGTGAAAAATACCGTGCTCAGCAAAGGAGTCCATCTCACCGAGGAACCCGCCGCCGCGATCCGAGCGAAAGGTATGTAGCATGTGGCGAGACTGACGCTCAGCCATCACGAGCTATAGCCGAACCGCAAGGGCGGCGTCGCTCTTCTGACGCAGACTGGAGACCCACCGCATCCGGGTGAAGTCATCAGTCAGCGTCAGAACATACCGTCCCCTCTCGGACAGGGACTCAACCGGGAGAGGACCAAGCAGGTCCGAGTGGACCAACTCGAGTGGCCTCAGCGCTCGGGAACGCGAATCAGGATAAGTGCACTGGTGCATCTTTCCCTGAGCGTAAAAAAGGCAGTCGGTCTTGGGTGGCTTCTCGAAAGAAGCCACGTCAAGGCCAAGAGCGGGCTGTGTCCGTATGAGCTTCGACACAGTGTCGGAGCCCACATGACACAAACGTCAGTGAAGCAACCTCTGGTGTTCTGGGGATAGAACACCAGTGACAAAATCACGACCAGAGGAAGAGGGAGAGCAAGGGGAGGATGGCCGAGCAATGCGGTACAAATCATCTACGACTGAAGCACGTAGGACAATGCTACGGGTGTCAGGAGCAGTCACCGTCGTTGAATCAGCGGTATACTCAACGGAGAGACCCATCAGAGTGCAGGCACGCACAAACAGCAGACTGAGCTCAAGATCAGGCACAAACAGCATGTCAGAGAGATACCGGGGGCCAGACGGACCATCAAAGCATACAACCCCAACACCGTGGACCGGTAAGGACTGACCAGAGCCTGTACGAACAGAACGGACAGTCGTGACACGACCAAGTACCACAAAGTCACTACGACGACACGTCATGTGATGGGTGGCACCGATCGATGATCCAAGTGCCACCGGAGTCACGAATGGTGGACGTCACTGTACAACAAGCAATGGAACACTCGGCATCAGAGGGACGCTGAGCCGTCAATGGGAAGGAACGACGTACATCACGAAGGTGAGACTCATGAATCCAGTCAATGCAGTCAGGCCCAACATCATCACATGCGGACTGTGCGTCCCCACACGTGTCATCACGAGTCACGAGGACAGAAGAACAAGCAGTCTGTGACCCACTCGACAATGACAACACACTCGCACCTCCCTGAAAGCGAAGCGCCAGAAGATGACGAAGCTCGGCGATGGTGCGGTCACGTGGGTCTAGATCACTGTTGCTCGCTGGTGAGGACGCAGGAATAGTTGTAGTCGTAGTTGCCGCACGTCCAGACGAGTGTGCGGGCGACGTGCCGGACGTGGTGCAGGCGGCATGGGCAGCCTGAAGTCCACGAGTGATGCGCTCCCAGTCAAGCGGGTGCTGGCACTCGGTGTAGCGATGGGGACCTCCACGGTTGTAGGAGTGCAGGGAACGGCCACTGCTACCACAAGATGACGACTACTGCTGACCCGATCCACGCTTCCTATTCTTCTTCTTCCCCGGGGCAGCTGCTGCAATGCCCTGCGTCTGCGTGGGTGTAGACGGGGTTGAAGAGGAGGAGGAAGATGAGGTCGTGATGGAGGTAGAAGAGGGTGACTGCAGGAGGGAAGATGCTGGTGAGGCGAGAACTGCTGCAGCGAGGGAAGTCTCCTGATGTGCTACTGCTGCCTTGCGTGCCGACGTCACCTGGAGGAAGAGCTGATGGGCCCAAGGGAGCAGCTGCAGGGTGGCTGAGAAAGGCTCGAGAGCAGCGTCACTATACCGTGTGAAGATGTCGGTGTACTCCAGGCGAACTCCGAGCATGATCGTCCGAAGTGCCCACAGCTGTGTGCCCCCTGAGGTCCCAAGACGCGTGTAAATACGCATGGCGCGTCGCCAGTAATCCGCCACAGGCTCCGCTGGTCCCTGACGGAGCGAGTGGGAAGCACGAATGTGTGACGCACGCGTAGCGTGCGTCTCTGCGGTCAGTAGGGACAACGCCACATCCCAACCTCCACGAGGATGTGCTCCGGTGCCTGTGCCAGCCTCATCGAGGAAGGGGCGGAAGTCGACGACAGTCTCGCGTGGCATGGCGTAGAGAAGTCCTCGCATGGCCCGGGCTGCTGTCAGCACCTGTGCTGGATCTGTAGACTGGTATGGGCTGTGGTAGTAAGGCCACACTCCCTCGGAAGTGGCCCACACCTCAAACAGGATCTCCCAGTAGTCAAATCNAAGCACGAATGTGTGACGCACGCGTAGCGTGCGTCTCTGCGGTCAGTAGGGACAACGCCACATCCCAACCTCCACGAGGATGTGCTCCGGTGCCTGTGCCAGCCTCATCGAGGAAGGGGCGGAAGTCGACGACAGTCTCGCGTGGCATGGCGTAGAGAAGTCCTCGCATGGCCCGGGCTGCTGTCAGCACCTGTGCTGGATCTGTAGACTGGTATGGGCTGTGGTAGTAAGGCCACACTCCCTCGGAAGTGGCCCACACCTCAAACAGGATCTCCCAGTAGTCAAATCCATCCTCGCTGATCTACCGTGGAGGTGGTGCCTCAAAGTCCTTTGGCTTCCGCTCCGTGGGGAGAGCAACCGCAGGCTGAGGAGAGCGAGAGACGGGGAAAACTCCTGGAAGGGGGTGATCACCGGGGAAGTCAGGTGACGGTCGTATCGGGGACACGGGTGGAGGTCGGATACCCGTCTGCAGCTGACGAAGGTGCTCTCGTAGGAGACGAATCTCCCGCTCCTGGGAGTCATCCTCGAAGCCTGGCATGAATGGCTCGTCATCAAGGAGGTCCGCAGGTGGTGGAGAAACCACACAAGGAGGTGAAGCAGGCAGAGCACCTGTCACGGGCACCTGGGCCGAGTGCTGGGTGGAGGCCGCAACTCCGGCAGCTCCCTCAGGAATCCGCGAAGGAGCCGTGGACTGAACGCGCAGGAGCTCTGTCAGCGTGCTGATCGCGTCAGTCTGCTCTCGCTGCAGACGACGCATCTCCTCCTGCTGGCTGCGCAGGTTCGCAATGGCCTGCGAGCGCGGGCTCAATACGTCTGAAGAAGAGGAGGAGGGATCACCTGGTCCCTTGTCCTTGTCGTACGATGAACTCATGTCGCCGCTCACTATGGGACAACAGGTCAAGTTTGCCGGATTTCAAAACCATCTCCATTTCTTGGGGAGTTGAAACGCTAACAACTTTTGACTTTCCGGGTGAAAACTTGGCTAAGTGTAATGCTGACGTCAGCAAGTGGTTGCTGATGTCAGCACGACCTGATGACGTCAGCAATCAACAATGCTGACGTCAGCTCGTCCCCTCCTCCCTTTCTTTTTTTTTCTTTTCTCTTTGTCACGGTTGTGCCGCGTGTGGAGCCACTTCGCGGTGGCGTGCGGCAGCTCCGCGGAAGTTGCGGAATAGCTTCCGCCCAGCTGCTGCTACAGCTGTGCTGTCAGCTGCAGCAGCAGCTGCGTAGCTGCGTGTGCAGCAGTGGCAGCAGCGGCTACGCTGCTGCTGCTGCTGCTGCGCGCGGCGGCTGCTGCTACGCGCTACTTGTGCTGTTGGCTGCCGCCACCGTGCGCTGCTGCTGGCTGCTGCCGCCGTGTGCTGCTGCTGGCTGCCGCCGCCGCGCGCTGCTCCTGCTGCCACTGTTGCGCTGCTGCTGCCGACGCGACTGCTGCTGCTGCTACTGTGCCGCTGCCGCTGCTTCGTTGCTGCTGCCGACGCTGCTGCTGCGCTGCTGCTGCGGCCGCTGTTGCCACGCTGCTGCGGCGGCTGCTGTTGCTGCGCTGCTGCTGCGCTGCTGCCGCTGCCGCCTCTGTTGCTATTGCTCTGCTGCTGTGGCTGTGGGAGGATGGCTGCACGCACCACAGCCGCCATGCACCTCTGCGTGGCGGTACACGTCGCTGCTACTGCCTTTGCAGCTGCGATCTCACATGGTGGGTGGAGTACGTTGACGGCGACTGACCGTCTCCAACAGATCCTAGAAACTCTGATGCAGCGGTGACTCTCACTGCTGCTGCTCTGCTGCGTCTCTGCTGCGCAGCTCAGTGAGAACTGTCTCACTGCTCTGATACCATGAGAAAGTGCGCAGAAGCTTCCTAGCAACACAGCCGCTGACCGGGCGTCAGTGCCTGGTCAGACGGTGACGACAGTCACAGGTGGTACACACATCGGCAAGGGTTTGGCTAGGAGACACAAGACACACTGTCAAAATGCTTCAATATAGCATATGCAGAGAGAGATGACAACTGACAGGTCCAAGGCATAAATACCTGCCGCGGCGCACGGCGGGTGTCGCACGCGGCAGTCCAAGAGCTGTCCTAAAACCGGCCCAAAACCACTATTTTGGCCGTAACTCTGCGCACACATGTCACAATCCTACGCCGTGTGAACCCCAGACATGCAGAATCAAAAGACGGATGCAGCGACTGGTCACATGCATGCATCCATCGACTGACAGCGAGCATACAATGCAAAAAAATGCAAATAGGCCTCATGGCCTGTCCGCCGAAAGGCGCCCGCAAGACGTAGAAGGCACAACAAAGAGTCCCGGTGGCATTTGGGGCTCTGGAACAGTGGTCGGTCAGCTCCAAGCGGGTAGTTCGCCGCCTGTCGTCGCGCCGGTGTCACCAAGGCCGCCTGCCTCAGGGATCTGCACGAGTATGGACACGGCCGAGTGGTCATAGTAAACTGTACAGGAACGGCAGAAAGCACAACAGGGGCAAGAGAGCTAGTTGACAAACCAACAAGAGAAAACAACAGTAAGTGTGTGAGTAACGAGCAAGCGAGGTCTTAGCCGCGGATGGTTGGGCCACCCACTCGAGTGACTCGAAGTGGGGCCCAGTCGCCACCCTGGGGTCAAACCTGACCGGTCGGCAAAATGCTGCCGCGATTTCTCACACCTCAGAGCGACTGAGTGTGTGGCCCCGTAGGATCAGCAACCCGGGCAAGAACCAAACAACCTGCACAGCATGCATGAACATAGTTCCAGAAAACCACATCGACCACGAGCGTATATGGTGCATGCACCAACTCAAGTAATCCCTCAGATTTCAACCACCAAGTCGCTCAAACTCAACCACTGAGAATTGCATGGTCCCACCACAGAAGGGGACGAGCATGGCTGTGATCACTCTTGCTTTGCACTCGCACAACCTNGAAGAGGAGGAGGAAGATGAGGTCGTGATGGAGGTAGAAGAGGGTGACTGCAGGAGGGAAGATGCTGGTGAGGCGAGAACTGCTGCAGCGAGGGAAGTCTCCTGATGTGCTACTGCTGCCTTGCGTGCCGACGTCACCTGGAGGAAGAGCTGATGGGCCCAAGGGAGCAGCTGCAGGGTGGCTGAGAAAGGCTCGAGAGCAGCGTCACTATACCGTGTGAAGATGTCGGTGTACTCCAGGCGAACTCCGAGCATGATCGTCCGAAGTGCCCACAGCTGTGTGCCCCCTGAGGTCCCAAGACGCGTGTAAATACGCATGGCGCGTCGCCAGTAATCCGCCACAGGCTCCGCTGGTCCCTGACGGAGCGAGTGGGAAGCACGAATGTGTGACGCACGCGTAGCGTGCGTCTCTGCGGTCAGTAGGGACAACGCCACATCCCAACCTCCACGAGGATGTGCTCCGGTGCCTGTGCCAGCCTCATCGAGGAAGGGGCGGAAGTCGACGACAGTCTCGCGTGGCATGGCGTAGAGAAGTCCTCGCATGGCCCGGGCTGCTGTCAGCACCTGTGCTGGATCTGTAGACTGGTATGGGCTGTGGTAGTAAGGCCACACTCCCTCGGAAGTGGCCCACACCTCAAACAGGATCTCCCAGTAGTCAAATCCATCCTCGCTGATCTACCGTGGAGGTGGTGCCTCAAAGTCCTTTGGCTNCGCCAGATCCCAGCCTCCACGAGGATGTGCTCCAGTGCCTGTGCCAGCCTCACCGAGGAAGGGGCGGAAGTCGACGACAGTCTCGCGTGGCATGGCGTAGAGAAGTCCTCGCATGGCCCGGGCTGCTGTCAGCACCTGTGCTGGATCTGTAGACTGGTATGGGCTGTGGTAGTAAGGCCACACTCCCTCGGAAGTGGCCCACACCTCAAACAGGATCTCCCAGTAGTCAAATCCATCCTCGCTGATCTACCGTGGAGGTGGTGCCTCAAAGTCCTTTGGCTTCCGCTCCGTGGGGAGAGCAACCGCAGGCTGAGGAGAGCGAGAGACGGGGAAAACTCCTGGAAGGGGGTGATCACCGGGGAAGTCAGGTGACGGTCGTATCGGGGACACGGGTGGAGGTCGGATACCCGTCTGCAGCTGACGAAGGTGCTCTCGTAGGAGACGAATCTCCCGCTCCTGGGAGTCATCCTCGAAGCCTGGCATGAATGGCTCGTCATCAAGGAGGTCCGCAGGTGGTGGAGAAACCACACAAGGAGGTGAAGCAGGCAGAGCACCTGTCACGGGCACCTGGGCCGAGTGCTGGGTGGAGGCCGCAACTCCGGCAGCTCCCTCAGGAATCCGCGAAGGAGCCGTGGACTGAACGCGCAGGAGCTCTGTCAGCGTGCTGATCGCGTCAGTCTGCTCTCGCTGCAGACGACGCATCTCCTCCTGCTGGCTGCGCAGGTTCGCAATGGCCTGCGAGCGCGGGCTCAATACGTCTGAAGAAGAGGAGGAGGGATCACCTGGTCCCTTGTCCTTGTCGTACGATGAACTCATGTCGCCGCTCACTATGGGACAACAGGTCAAGTTTGCCGGATTTCAAAACCATCTCCATTTCTTGGGGAGTTGAAACGCTAACAACTTTTGACTTTCCGGGTGAAAACTTGGCTAAGTGTAATGCTGACGTCAGCAAGTGGTTGCTGA